>BSBK01002699.1:265000-305000 GCA_027943335.1 Chamaecyparis obtusa
CACACATCTACCTCATCTATATCATACATTCATTCATACAACTTCCCTTCTCAAATTCAATCCTTCTAAGACATACACTCATGAAATTTTTCTTCTAATGTAGGGTTTCCTTCATATGAGTGTACCACTACATAAATAATACTTTTTCATCACAAATTTTGCACACTCCTTTTTATCTACTTCACATGCATATACATATAAAAATATGCATTACTTCCTCTCTTTAAAACATTAATACACATACACAACCACACCTTGCACTACACTTTTTTAAAAATCTATATTTTTTTACATACTAAAAGAATGGTTATGCATATGTCCGTGACTTCTTTTCTCACCTGTTTTGTTCTGTCTAAATTAGTGCAACTTCATTATTTTTATGTCAATGTCCACATAGTGTATCTCAGCCTTTTAAGGCACATTCATACCCATGCATATCTACATATTCTAATTTCATTTAGCATATACATGTTCTTTAAATTTTTTGCTTCCCAAATCACAAATGTTTGAATCTCTTCCCTAGGTTGAGTGTAGTTTTAACCCTTGACCACCAAAAAGAATGTTTTTCATTTTCTAGGGTTACATATAATTTGTTTTCAATCCTTTCACATCATCATTGAACTTCCATTCCCCATATAAATTAATTGAAACTCTTGATTTACTTGTCTTTTACCTTTCTAATAGATGACCGACTCCATTTAATGCATTATTTTCTTTCTTTATGTATGTGTTTTGTAGATTTGTCTTCTACGACTACAAAGTTTCCTTAGCTGGAAACTTTTCCTTAGATTTGACCAAGCCTTCCTTGTAGTGATGACCTTCTTGTTTTGCAAATCCTAGATTGATCTATGAAGCTTTCACTCATTTATTTCTTTCTTTTTCCACAAACGACCAAGCTCCAATTTTGTCGGTTATGCAACTTACTCTTTTTAACAACCTCAAAAGTTGGTGAAAAAATATTTAGATGAAAATAATATCACATTTTTATTAGTTGCAATTGTCCATATAGTTTTAAAGCTTCATACTCTTGGTTTGACTAGTCAACATCAAATAGCTATTTCGAATACAACCTTTTTCTTCAGGCACATAACCTTTGAAAAAATAGTGTAGTCACTTCATACATGACACCAAGGAATATATGTATGATAAATATGAGTTTTATTTAATTGCTAAGCATTTATAGTTATGAATTGGGTTCAAATACCATACGTTTCCTTCTCCTATTGCAAGTGAACTTGCTCCTATAGTTGACTAGTTTTCTCCTATTGCCAGCTTGGACAAGGCTAGAAGATTGTCATTTAGGCACCATAACCTCAAGAGAACATGTAATTTATAGGTAGGTTCTTCAACATCCATTTAATGCACATGTGTAAATGACTCATTGCCTTAATAATGTGCATACATCATAACCACATACAATATAATTTTTTCAGTTTATGCATTGTCACAACTGTGGTAGTTGGCTTGTTTTGCAACTGACTCCCCCTTTGACCTAGTTTGTTACTATAATTGATGATGATGATGATGATGACCGACTAAGATCAAAGGTTTACAAGATAGTAGAAAGATTAGATCAATTATTATCTTGTCATTGATGTCAAGCAATTGATTTCTGATTTATATCGAGTTTGCATATCATTCAGAGTATGATATAAGTTTGAATAAGTTAAGAAGAAGAAGTGGAATGTTGAGAAAATGAAGAACTTAATTGGGAAACTTATACAGATCAGACAATGTTAATTTTATGATGATATAATTATTTTCTACCAAATATTTAATTATATCAAGTCAGTAGAGAAGATTAGTCAAGTCGATAAGAAAAATAGTTGTAGTTACTGAGCAGGAAAGGTCATTTAGTGAAAGCAAAGTAAGTTTTGGTAAAGTGAAAGGAATTCAAGACAATGAGTAGAAGGTTTCAATTATTGAGCATAGTTAACTGAAATTCAGTTGAATAAAAGAAGTTAGTCACTGAGCAAGGAATAAAAATTGAATACAAGGATCAGAACGATCTTTCTTTAATGATGAACTATGATGAGCTGGAAGATTCTAATGATGAGGAATAGTTAGTTGAAGAGATATACGGTTAGGAAAATTTAAGATGATGATCTACGATAAGATCTAAGCAACAAAAGAGAAGGAAAAAGTTCCAAGAAAGTTCAAGTTCCAAGGTGATGATAAAATGTTTTACTGAGCTCTAGATTCATTGAATTAATGTATGAGGATGATCGGACGGTTGAAATTAATCAAAGTAAAATGTGATAAAGGAGATTAAGCCTCAAAAAAAGGTCTATATAAAGGATGAAGTTGTATGGACAAATGACTGGCAAATTGAAGAGTCACCGACTGATGCAATGAAGAAGGAAAAGGTTGAATTCTGAGTCAGAAAGCTGAGATTGATAAAGTGGTGAAGCCAATGGAAATTGAAGGACTGAAGTGAAGAAGAAGAGTGCACAAAGGATCTGATTATGTAAAGGATAGTTGCAGATTTACAAGTTAATTTATCTATTGTTGCTTATTAATATTTGTAACATAAAAATCTCTTAACTGACTGGACCTAAATGTATTATTGTAAAATACTTGCAAAAGGTAACATTCTAAAGATTTTTTCAAGACCTTTAACCAGGCCACTCCTAACAGGGTGAAGATCCTAAAAAACTGAGGTAAATCCCTTAACCGGGTCACACTTGATAGTGTGCATTGTAATATTCAACAAGATTGGATTATAACCAAGTATACTTCAGAAGAGTATTTATTTAGTGGGTGACAATTCCCACATAGGTTTTTCCAAAAGTTGGGTTTCCACGTTAAATACTAGTGTTATATGTGTTGAATGATTATTGTGATTGATATTGTCGATTGATAAAATTTATTTACTATTTTCGGTAAATGTTGAATTGTGTCTAACCAAGTTGACACCCATTTAATCAAAGAAAAGTTTTCAAAGGTATAGAGAATCAAGGATTACTAATTCACCCACCCTTCTCTATAATCCAACAATTAGTATCAAAGCTAAGTGCTCTAAAGGGATAAGTTTGAAAGACTTGAGTAAAAGATCAAAAGATGTATAGGAGAGAAGTACCTAAGTTGAACAAGGAGATTTTCTCTACATGGAAAACCAAAATGAGGTTATACCTATCTAGGATTGGAGATTCTGCTCTTAATCATTTGGATACTAACTACACTCCACCACCTCCTGGACCAATGACACTTGATCAAGTATGAGAAAAGAAGCAACACAACTCGGTAATGATCAAGAAATTACTTCTTCCCTGAATGATTCTGAACTCAATGAGATTAAGAATTGTATTATTGCAAAAGAGATGTGGGACAAACTTGCACTAGTTTATGGAGGCGATTAACATATACAAAAAGAAAAGGTTGACAGTCTGAGAGAAGAATTTGATGAGATGATAATGAAAGATGAAGAGAACATTGCACAATATAGTTTCAGAATAAAAGAAGTGGTGAATGCTATCAAACGTGTTGGTGGAACACTAACTAGTGAAGAAGTGGTAAGAAAAATTATCATAACCCTTTCATCCAAGTATATTATTCGAGTATCTTCTATTCAAGAATTGAGATCCATACCAAATAAAATTTTTACTCTTGATGCCTTAATCAGTAAGTTGACTACATTTGAGCTTCATAATTATGATAATAGTCTACTGACTATTGAAACAACTTTTAAGTCATCTCTAGCCATTGGAAGTTCAAGAAAAGAGAGAGAAAGTCACTGTAGTATAGGTGGAAGTGACTATGATAGTATATTAACCGAAGAGAAAGAACAAGAAGAATTGGAAGCACTACTGGCAAAAAGGCTACCAAGAGGTAAAGGAAAGTATAAAGGTAAACTACCTTTGAAATATTTTAATTGTAAGAAGATTGGTCACGTTGCATCTATATTTCCTGATAATGACAAGAATGATAAAAGTGACAAGAAGGACAACCAATACTGAAGGTTTAGAGACTACAAGAAAAAAGGAAATAAGTATTTTTATCTAGCCGAGGAAGGAGTAACTGTTGATGAATCTGATGACAATGAAGAGAGTGTGAAAGTTGTCTATGTTGATATTAAAGATGATTCAAAAGAAGAAAAATATAAAGATGTTCAAAAGCCCTTATTTCTCATGTTAGAAAAACTGAGCTGCGGATTATTGATAGTGGCTACTCACATCATATGACTGATGATATTGATAAGTTTGAGAACCTAGTAGTGTGTGATGGAGGATTTATTAGATTTGGCAATGATGCTCCATCTTTTGTAAGAGATAAAGGATCTATTATTCTAAATGAAAAGATCAAATGTGATAATGCTTATTGGGTTCAAGGACTAAAACACAACTTGTTGAGTGTTGCATAATTGAACAACATTGACCACTGACTGGAGTTTCAAAATAGAAAAGTAAAGATCTATGGTGTTGCTGGAAATTTGATTGGAACTAGTGAACAATTAAAAGGTAACTTATTCTACCTTGATACTAATATAAATTGAGTTGCTTGTTTTTTAAAGTTTAGGATGTATGGTTGTGGCATAAAAGACTCTATCATGTAAATTTTGATAACATAATCAAAGTAAGTAAAAAGAATAGAGTCAGAGGTCTACCAAAATTAAGCAAGCCTAATAAAGTGATGTGTAAGGAATGTCAGATTGGTAAGATGACAAAATCAAGTTTATCAAGCAAGTTTTACTCATCTAATGGTATTTTTGAATTAATTCATATTGATCTTTATGGCTATGAGAATTCAAAGCTATTATGGTGATCAGATTTTGTTTGTTGATGACTACTCAAGGATGATGTTGGTAATGTTTTTAAAAGAAAAGTATGATGCATTCCAATTTTTCAAATGGTGTAAAGAAAGAGTTGAGAAGGAAATAGGTAAGCAACTAAAATTCTTAAGATTAGATAGAGGTGAATATATATCTAATGAATTTACTGTCTTCTGCAATGAGAATGGAATCAAAAGACAAGTATCTGCACCAAGGACTCCATAACAAAATGCCTCAACCAATGGGAATTAAGGATTGGACTCACATGGATCAAGCTCAAATCGAATCTCAATCACACATAAGGTGAGAGCATCTTGACCACTCATTTTGTCTCTTTGTCCCAAGCTTTGAGGATAATCCATTTAAATTATCCCCAAAGGTGGAACCGTGGACTTAACCTTAACCTAACCATGATTAACTCATCTCCACCCCCTATGCTTGCAAAAATCTATAAAAGGAAGACCAAAATCAGGAGAAATCCATCTACAAATCTGAGAATTGAATCAAACCTCTTGAGTTTTTGAGCTAGAAAGGCATTTTACGCTATTTGAGCATAAGTTTCAATTGAAATTTACTTAATTAGCTTAATCAATCTTATCATTTTCTCATTTTAAGGCTATCACTAATGAAGGCTTGTTGAGAGCTTATCTTTAGCATACTTAAATAGAGATCCATAGGGTGTTTATTTGTTGTATTTGCATTAAATAGCTCATTAATTGTGGTAATTTAGTTTATTTGATCATTTATTATCAAGCTAACTCTATGAAAGTACTTTTCCTAGTACACAATTCGTAATGCATTCCATTAAACTTTGTTTATGTTTAATTGTATTCTATTAAACCTAGGCCATGTTGTAATGTCCTCTTTTGGGTTTTCCCTGAATCTTGCCTTTTAGTCTTCCGTTACAATTTAGGCAGATTTGACTTTATGTTGATTCCTTCTTTGGATGTTGGTTGCTGCTCTTTGGATGAATTCTTATGCTGATTGGATTGATGTATATGCTTGATTTTGGATTGATTAGTTGAGCTCCTTGATTACTTTGAATGATTTCTCTTTTATACATTTTTGATAAAAAAGGTCACCACCTTTCATAGAGTTGAGTCACTACTTTTCATTGTTTCTTTTGTGAATAATATATTATTCCCCAAGTTGATCTCCCTTTGATGTCCTCCTCAAATCTAACCTTCTCCCCTTTATATCTTCCAATGTGGGGGAGAATCACACCTCTTCATCATGCCTACCCTTTGCAATGGTCACAACCTTTCACAATTACCACCCTTTGCAAGAGTCACAACCCTTCATCATTATTGCCCCTTTGGAAGTCACTTCCTTATTCTTTTTCCCTTTCATTCTTCTTTTGTTAATGCTTCCTTAATTCATATGCTCTTTTTTTCCTTCCTATAAAATGAACTCTTCCTCCTTTTATATCTCATGTTTGAGGGAGTCACAACTCTTCATGGCATGCCCCTTGACCTTTCATTAAACTTAATGAACTTTTAATTATATTATATTATTATTTTTATATTTTAATTTTATTATTATTAGTTATTATTAAATCCTATTTCAAAAAGGGGACATTACACACGCTTAAATGTTTCCCATTAAGCTTGGGTAGTGCTCAAATGTACCTTATATTAATTACACCACAACCCTAACATTAATTTATTGGGTTTATAGATTACCTTTTTGCGATGATGGGATTTGGAACTAGGGCATTCTCCAATGAATGGTTCTCTTGGAAAATACACCACAATCCCTTGGAGATGCTAGAGCTTAGTTTCAAATATTTGAAATGTTGTGTCAGAGAGACCAATTTATGCCTAGTTTTGACTATTTTTTATTTTTATGGATTTGTAAATTTTTGATGTGGTTAGAGACATTTTAATCCATTGCGAACTCACATTTTTGAAAATTTTAAACCTACTTTGTACTTTATTATACTCCATTAGAATTGTTTCATGCTTGAACATATTCCATTAAACCTAGGCCATGCTTAAATGTACTCGATTAAACATAGTTTGTGATCAAATGTACCTTATATTCATTACAACACAACTCTAACATTGGTTTGCTTGGTTTATAGATCACCTTTTCTTGGTGATAGAGTTTGGAACTGGGTCATTCTTCAATGAGTATCTCTCTTGACAATTATACCACAATCCCTTAGAGATACTGCAACTCTGTTTTCTCTTGTCAGATTTGATGTTTTGAATATTACTAAAAATCACAACCCTTCAATTTCATGTCTTAGCCAATTCCCTAATTTATTTAGACTCTATTGATTTTTCTGACAAGCTTTCATTTTGTGTTTCCATTGTGTATACTAGGAAAAATATCTTCATAGGATTAGTATTGAACAATAATTGAGATAAAAACTAAATAAACCACAATATAGCAATCTATCTAAGCTAGCAATTGACAATTAAGCATCCTATGGTTCTCTAACTAAGAAATTTAATGCAAATATCTCAACAAGCTCTCATTAATGACAGTCCTAGAATGAGAAAGATAAATGATTAAAGCTAAAGCTAATTGTTCAATTCCAAATGCTCAATTAAATCTAGATTGCCTTTCTAAGCTCAAATTGCAAGAGGTTCAATGCAATTCTTAGATGTGTGGTTATCAATTATGAAGGTTTTGGTCTTCCTTTTATAGATTTTCCCAATGGTAGGGGGTGTAGTGTAGTTGATCATGATTAAACCTTGGTTGAGTCCTTGGTTCCACCCTTTAAAGACAATGCAAAGTTTGTGTCCTCAAAGCTTGGGACAAGTAGAAAAGATCAATGGACAAGATTCTCTTTCACTTTGAGTGATCGAGATTGAATTTGGCTTGATCCATGTGAATGCCTTTCTTTAAATCTCATTGGTTGATTGAATTTCCTCTCCTTTTGGGTTGTTGAGAGAAATTAGGATTTGTTAATTAATTTAAATTCATTTGTTTAGCCATGTACCCCTTGAATGGGTTGAATTTTATTTAATCCAAGACTATACAATTAAATGATTTAATTGCACTTTGATTTGATTACACTTGATTAAAATGCTCTCAATTTTGATTTATCTCGAATTAAGACTTGATTTTAATTTTGATTGGCTAATTATGCATTGTGATTCAATTGATTCAATTATGTCCTTGATTTACTTTCATTTGACTCTAATTTATCATTGAATTGATCTTTGTCCATTTTTCAGTGATTACAAATGCCCCTCTTTGAGTTGACGTGTGAAGCATGTCGATTCAAAGAATACTCTGATCTTGCTTGATGATAGGTCATAATTCATTGATGGTCAATCTTTGATGTTCATTTGATGTCTTTAGATGGTCGATCCTTGATTTTTGATATGAGATTGATGCAAATTTGATTGATATGATACTCTCAATTGATGCAGTTCCGATGATCTTTTTGATGATGGTCATTCTTTGATTAATCCCTGATGATTGATTACTTGATATGATGGTTGATCCTAATGAAAATTCCTGATGCGATATCTAATTGGATGAATGATTTTCTTGATGTGATGCCCCATTGATTACGAAAAATTTCCTGATAAAAGCTTTCGCTTTGATTTGATGATCGGTCTTTTGATTGTCGTTGATGTTGCTGCTGATGTTGATCTTGATGATATTGCTGTTGATGTTGATCTGATTATCCAATGGTATGCCCCCTCCAAAATGAAATAAAATTCAAATTAATTTAACCGTTGATTGTATTTGGATGATGTTGGTCGTTTTATATTGATAAAGTTCAAAAATTTTAATGAATTTTATTTTAATTTTGATTTCGATGTTATGTCCGTTTGATTTCAAATGCCCCGGTTTTGATTAATTTGATGATAAAATCACTTTATTAGGTCAATTTTGATGAAAAGGTCCCCTCTTAGGTCAAAGTTACCTCTTTTTAGGTCAAAAAGCTATATAAAGGGGTCAAAATCCCTTTTTACTATTCATTTTTACCTTTCACTTTTGACTTTTACCCTCTCTGAGCTTTTGACTTTTGACGGTGTCTGTTCCTCTTCGCGAGCATCGGTTCAAGAAATGTCACCGTTATCAGTGTCTTCTTGGGTCAGGACCTCTGGTGAGTCTGTGTACCTCTTCATTTTTTTTGTTCATGCATTTATTTCACTTTATTTCAAATTTTTCCTAGTAAATAGCCCTTTTTTCCTCTTTTTTCTGAATGGGCACTTTTGCCTATTTTAAGGGCACTTTTGCCTTTGAAAGTGTGCTTCCACACTTTTAATGAGTGCTTCCGTGAATCGATCTAGCACTTTCACTAGCCAATTTAAGCCCTTCTCAGCTTTTGCAATCTTTCTGTGTGCTTTCAATCATGTCTTTCGCTTTTACAACTTTTAAGAGCGCTTCTGCTATATCTTTGGGTGCTTTCAATTCTTTTCCCACTTTTAAGACATTAATATGCGCTTTCACACCTTTAAGTAGCACTTTTGATTTTTTAAGCTTTTGCACCATGAAATAGCACTTTCACTCTGCAAATTTTTTGAATTTTGATCAATTCCAAATTGCGATTTTTTTTGACGTCGTTGATCAGTTGATAGTTTAAGTTCCCAATCTTGATATTTTGTAACAAGTTGTGATATATCAGTATGAGTAAGTTACAATTAGGATGTCATCAATCAATCTAGATTCAGATGATGGGTGATGATAAAATTTTCATTCTATCTGAGTAGAAACATGAAATTTGATTGTGGTTTGATAGGGTTATAAATTTTTGATTGACTTAGGATAGTCCAATAATTTTTGATTTCAATGCTGATGTGTTTGAACTTTCTTTTTGTAGGAGGATCTTGGGTCTTTAGGTATCTGTGGTTCATATCCTTTATCATGGGATATGATACCTGACTTGAGTGTTGTCGACCGTTGTCATATTTCTTAGTGTGGCTTGTCTTTCCTACTTTATCTTCCTCGATTCCGAGTGAATCAGGGTCTCATTACTGCTATGGCTGAGCGTTGGCACTCAAACCATAACACTTTTCATCTTCCCATGGGGGAGATGATGATTATGCTAGAGGATTTATATTGTATTCTGTGATTACCGACTCAAGGAGAGCTCGTATACTATGATATTGTTTATGATGGCTCAGCATGTCGATGAGTCTTCAGTGATCCTTCTATTGGTGATCAGCATATCTAGTGGGCTCAGTTCATTTCATTCCCTATTTTACTAGTTGTCCTTGGTACTCTGATCGATGGTTTCCTACTTCCTAATAGGTGTGGACATGGGTTTTCTATTGGGTGGGGTCCTATTATGGAGGATTTGATGGAAGATCCTCATCAATTCGACTAGGGTTCTTGTTTGTTAGCTCAATTATGTCATGAGTTACATACTGTTGTCTATAGACATTCTACCACTTTGACTGCTGGAGCTATTTTGTTACAGCTTTGGACTTGGGAGCACCTTCTAGTGACATGTCCTATGATAGCATGGGATCATCAGCTGAGTTGGCCTTTTACATGGATGTACAGTGGTATCATTATCCAGACCCACATGGGTAAGTTGGATTATTGGTGACATCGGATTGATGACATGGATACTATCATTTGGAGGCCTTATCTCAGATGTGAGGCTTGACCAGAGGATGATGGTGAGCTTTCGTACAAGTTCTACCCTTGCTGGATGATCGATCATTCTACATTTGTTATAGAGAGATTCTTCTTTCACCATGTTTTCCATCAATATGGGCATGTTCATGATATGCCACAAGGCATAGCTATGTATTCTTGTGTGTAGATCGAGAGGTCGTTGTGGGGCCCTTGTGTAGATTTTGGTATACTTGTATGAGAGATACAAGATCTTGGATATCATCCTTGGTCTCCTAGATCACAAGCCATGGATGCCGGTATTACTGATGAGTATGGTGCTTGGTTACATCGGTATCCTTTTCCCAGGTTTACTGATCCTGCTGAGAGGATTCCCATCATTGAGGAGCTATCAGATGGGGATGACGGTGTTGGTGGAGATGGTGATGATGATGGAGATGATGGAGATGATGGCGGAGGTGGTGGTCATAGTAGGATTAGGGGTCAACGTGGACGATGGGGTCATCGTAGAGCTAGAGTAGGTAGGGTACATATGCTAGTGTTAGCTACTACTCCTATTCCTCCTAGGAGTGGTGATCAGGGTAGAGGTGGATGGGTTGAAAAGATTCTACATCAGGTGGCCAGGGATCCTGCACAAAGGCCTCGTGCTAGATGACAAAGAGTTGTTGATGTAGATATAGCGCAGGTATTACTTGATTAGGCACAGGGTCCTCTTGCTTAGCAGGTTGCTCCTCCTATTGTTCCTCCCATTGTTCCTCAAGCTCCTTCAGCTCAGGAACATGCTTCTACCTTGATGCCTTCATCTTCTTCGGTGATGCCATCTTCTTCTATTCCACTTCCACAATCTTCTATAGCTCAGGGTCATGCCCTAGCCTCAGCATTAGATGTTGCTTCTTTGTAGAGTCAAATATCCTCTATACAGCAGTAGGTTTCATAGATGAGCTCGATGATGTAGACTTTCCATGGCTACTATGAGTCAGCATGGATTAGAGGCTAGCTCGAGTCGGCTTCCTGATAGTGCTCCTGATCATGATTGTACTGATGGTGCTGGTGACATTGTCAGTTGATTTCTCATGAGCTATTTCCATTTCTTCATTTATACTTTGATCTCCTTTCTATTGTTATGATCGAGACATTGGACCCTTGTTATATTATTTTTTATCGATTTGATGTTGTTTATGTTGATACTTTGATAGTTGATGGACATTGATCTTTAGATATTGCTTTTATGATCATGTTATAGACTTTGATATCTCATTGATTTATCATGATCGTACCATGGAATCTGATATTTCCTTTGATAGATTTGACTATATATGACATCATTATGTGTTAGATCTCTTTTCCAAATTTTTTTCATGATATGTAGCTCTATATGATTCTATATTCTTTATGCTTTGTTTTATGCTTTTCCGAATGCAATTTTCAATGTATGCATATGTGCTAATGATGGTTAAATGATTTGTCTTATGTATGACATAGAATAGATGAATGCAATGTGTAATGATATTTCTTATAATGGATAATGAATCTAATGAATGCATTTATTTTGATATTTAAATGTGATGAATCTATGAATGTTATTTACTTGATATGAAAATGTAATGTAATGATGCAATACTCATGAGCTTTTAATGATTAATGATATATGAAATATGAATGAATGATACTATCATGTATGATGTGCCTTTAATGTTGAATGATCTTAATGGATGTAATGGATGATTTCTAACTAATGCAATGTACTTAGTGGATGCACCTTAAATGAGATGAATGCAATCTAATGAACTTTCAAATGTATGCAATCTAATGATAATGATGGACTTAATAATTCAAATGTTAGACACACTTAATCAATGCAAGACTTAATGAAAATGTCTTAATTAATGCAAGTGACCTAATGAAATGCACTTTGTTTTTGATTTCCAACACACTTGATCCTATATAATCATTTTTTATGATCTTTTCATTTTTTATTTGCGTACACCCCCTTTTTAATTTCCCCTTGCAAATTAAGCTAAGAAAGGAAAAACAATATATACAATGCACTTAATTTAAGATGAATGCAACTAACTGTCATTATTCAAAATTTGGAGCTTATAATCATCATTGAGCATTTTTCCTGGAATCTTATTTTAGTACAACCATCACTAGTTCAACTATGATGATACGAATACTTTTTGCACCTCTTTATTTTCTTTCCCATCTCTCTTCTATACGACTATCACTAATTGAAGCCAATCATGAGAGCGCAAATACTGATTTTGTCAGATTTTATGTTGCAAGTGGATGTTGGTATTATGATATTGAAGATCAAAATAGCCAAGGTATCCTTTTGCATAAACAAGCAGTAATCTTAGTTTTATCCTATGTACAAGTCCTCGATGATTCTTTGATGATCACGTCCTTAGAAAAATAATACATGATTTAATGCTTTGATTTTAAGACAGTCATTTAGAAATCAAGAAAAATATCATCCTTTCATCATAGCTTGTCTAATCTAAAAATTTCATCGATTCGCTAGAAAGACATGATTTCATCAATCGAGTCAACACTTAGAAAAATTTCTTGCAATGTTTTTCAAATCCATATTTCAAGTGCATTTCCATCCATTTCATACTTTTAATCCTGATAAAGATAAGGTCATGTAAGATCTTGGATCAAATTTTACGTTTTGGTTCAAATTGGATTAGGATGTAGATTTGATTAAGTGTTCCTCTTTCGAGTTTGATGAATTGATTCCATGATTGAATAAAGCTTGCTTTAATGAATCCTTTCTCCTTTTGAGTAGATTGCCCCCAGTTTGATATTGATTTCATTTATGGGACTTTGGACAATTTGCAGATTAGGTGACCAAAATCTTGAGGTACTTGCAAATGCAACTGTGGGGTTTTATTATGCAATATATACAAATGCTGGCAAATGTAATATTTACAAGGTGACCTTCTAGGTATGCAACTAACTTGGAACTTTCAATGGTGCCTATTTACCAGGTTTTCACTGATTGAATGGATCTTGCTCTTTTTTATATTTTTAAAGCTTTTCTCTTTTTTTGCTACCAAGGCACCTATTTGCTAGGTTTTCACCAAGGCACTTTTCTCTTTTTTTTTGTATTTTTATTTTTTTTCTCAGATTGAAAGTTTGGATGCTTCCTTTGATCATTTCTTCTTGATATTCTCTGATAGAAGAAGGTTCAATCACGTTGAGGTATTGGGACACCATGTTGTCATTTAATAAGATTGGAAGGGTAGTTGGTTCAATGGCATTCCATTCAATTAAGTTCGGGCAGATGAGATTCAATGGGTTAATACTTGGGTTTGTTTCATTTGGATTTAAGGTGTATATCTCATTATGGGATGGTTCATACATTGTATCTTAAAAATCTTGAACATGGGCTTCCTCTAAATGTTCTAAAGAAGAAGGATCAAAGTCCTCTTCACTAGAGTCCTCTAGGGTTTCTATTGGATAAAATTCATGTGGGTTAAACCTAATATTTGATTCTTCCATAGTAGATCTCCATGAAGGAATGTATGGTTCACCTACCCATTGATTTATCTCTATTTCTATGCTTAGCACATCATTTAGAATCACTTAGCTAGAACTAGATGCTTGATTTGAACTTGATTCTGCTATGGGTCCTTTATCTTTGGTAGAAGCATAAGTATGAATAATGTCAATACCCTTATCATGTCATGACTCATCTAATAGGGTATCCCATTCCCATTCATTAGAATCCTCATCACTATGAGATTCTAATTGTAATATTTGAGCATGAAGTTCAGGATAATGCTTTTGGGTGTATCCTTCCTCAAGATACCCTAATCATATTTTCTCCTTGGAATCTCACCATGTGGATTCTATGGGTTCAATGAGCCCTTCATTTTTCCTCCCCAAAGGTCCTTGACCTTTGTAATCCATCTTTTTCATGATTGAAAATCCTTTCCCATATTGATGTGTGGGAATGGTTACATTTTGGATATGTTTGACATGGGCACTTGATTCTTCATCTTTATATAGCTAGTTTAGGATTTCATTGTCTTCTTCATCCATGGCATATGATGTACTTGCCCTCACAAAGTTATCATTATATTTATGAGGTAGATTTAGGGATTTTCCAAAGGACTTGGGTGATAGAGGTAAGTCCATCATAGATAAAGAGTATTCACCTACACCTTTTTGCTTGATCTTACATTGCTTATCAAAATTCTTCATCATTTGGTCCATTTTTTGATAATGGGCCTCTTTGGTGTACACTTGGATAGATTTGGTATGATCTTCTTTTTGTTCTTCAATAATGCTATTCTCATTAACCTTCTCTTTTCCTTTAGTTGATGTAGTTAAGTTAATGAGTTTTGGTGTATCTTCAATAACAACTTCTTCTTCCATCTTTTCTTTTCCTTTCAATAATGGGATGTCCTTAGAACTTTGACCTTGCTCCATTTGATAGGGTATGGACCCTTTTGCATTGTGTGGAACTAAGGAGTCATTGATAGGTTTGACATTGTTACAATATTGGAATGGGTTTAGGTCCCCACTTACCATTATCTATTGCCCTAGATATGGAAATTTTAGGCATTGATGATAAGTAGAAGGAACTACCTGCATTTCATGGATCCATGGCCTTCCTAACAAGATATTGTAAGTCAACTTTAAGTCCAACACTTGGCATATGGTCTCCTTTTGCATGGGACCAACTCTTATGGGTAGCACTATGACTCCTTTTGAAGCTCTTTCTTCATCATCGTAGGCTTTTATGGTTATCTTTTTCTTAGGGTCAATAGCCTGCTTAGAAAATCCTAGGACTTTTACTAGGCCAAGGGTACAAATGTTTAAACCGGCTCCTCCATCTATAAGGACTCTTTTCACCCTATGCTTATGAATCAACACTTCTATGTGTAAAGGCAGATTTTGAGGATGATTAAGGGACATGTTATCTTGCTCAGAAAATGATAGGCAATGGGATGCAATTAGGTGTCCTACCATATTTTTGAATTTGTCTACCTCCAAATTTAGAGGCACATTATTTTCCAACAAAGCTTTTTCCAAGATATCCTTATGAGTTGGTGATAGTTTGAGCAACTCAAGAATAGAGATTTGTGTGGGAGTTCTTTGTAATTGATCAACCAAGTTGTATTGTTTTGATGATGAAGTTGAAGCTTGGTTTGATAACACAATCTTTGGAGCATTGGTAGGTAAGATAATTTTTGAGGCTATCCCCCTAGTGAAAACATTTGATGATGCTTCCCTTGATTTATCTTTCACTATCATAACATTTATAGTTTGATCCTCTTCCCTTAGAGTATTTATCATGTTATCATTGTACACTCAAATAATGTACTTCTCTAAGTCATTACTTCCAAGGGAATCCATGAATGGGAAACCTTAGAAAGTGACCTAGAGCTCCCTATGTATGGAGTTGTAAGGATGTTTTAATTGCTATCAGATAGAGCTATGAAGCATATGACCTTGCTAGTCAACCACACAATGGGAGATTAAGACAAGGGAAAGAGTGCCAATATCCCCAAGAATCAAAATGAAATGCAATGCAAGCCATATTAAGATGAATATGAAAGTATGCAAGCTAAGCAATGAAGATGAAAGTATTACAATCCTTCCTAATTAAGCTATGTGAGTTAATCTAAAGCATAAAGGAAACTAAGCTAAGAGAGAATAAACATGAAGATATGATGCAATAATGAAAGCTAGAATGCAAGATGATCTCTCAAAAGCTCCAAAGTCTCCAAGAAATCCTGCAGCATGAAGTTAGTATTCAAAGATGGATCCTCAAATGAGAAGAGAGCTCTTCTTTTATAGGAAATGAGAAATAACGGATGATGGAGATTAAGAGGAAAAAGATTTAATCAAGGGTGGGGCTTGAAGTAGGATCAATCCTTGTGCACAAATCTCCTCCAATGAGAAAATAAGAGTTGACTTTTGTGTCCCATATAAGACAAAAATGTCTTTTTTCCTTTTTAAGAATAATGCTTTATTTGTGCAACTTAGGGTAAGAGGAAAAGTGGAGACTTTTTATTTAATAAAAGGGGAGGAAATTCATTTTAATTAAATAAAGACTTAGGATAAAATGGTTAATCCATGGAATATAATCGAATAAATGATAGAATTAGGATTTGATCAAGGAAATTGATTTGAAAATTGCCAAGCATTGATTCAAGAAATTGATAAATTGCAGAATGGGGCCCAAAGTCTAGGTGACCATTTTAGGGTGCATACATTTGCCCCTCTTTGACTAATGTGAGGTTGATTTGGGATCACATGTAGTCAAAGAATGGAATTGAAGTGTGAGATCGATTTGGGATCACAAAACAACCCAAATGTGTGTTCGACGGATGGGAACACATCAGGACAAAGATAAGTTGCTAAAGATAAGCTAGAAGACAAGACCAACATACCTATAAATAGGAGATTATCAAGTCTCAAATAGAAGATAAAATCTCAAGGTTTGATTGATAAAGCTGAATCAAGGTTTGAGGTTTGATAGGTACTGCCCCCTTGGAATCGAAATTGAAATCAAGTAGAGGAAAACAACAAATTGATAAAGTTGATCAAATCACTAGGAATCATAATCGAAGATGAAGGATAATAGAATAACCATCAAGTAGTGAAGATATGCCCCAAAGAGATGAAGTGAAGGAGATGAATGAAACACTAGAAGGTGTGAAAGAGATGGAGATGAAGATGCCCCAAGAAAAATCAAAGGATTAGGCCTCAAATGGTCAGCCAACTACGCAGAAGAAGGGGAAAATTTAAAATGTGATTTTGACTATCAAGATGAACTTAGATTTCAATTTTGAGTCAGAAAATGGATCCAGGATGTCAAAATTAGCTAGGGGTGCAATTTTCATGAAATTCTGAGATGTTTTGAAAATTGGTCAAAAAGTCAAAATGCTATAAAAAGGGGTAAAAAGGTCATGTTCAAAATCATTTGGCTTTTGTGATTTGAGAATCTTGAGAAGTCAGAGAGAGAAATGGCCCAGCAAGCAGTGATTATAGTGCACAAACATCGATTCAAGCGTGATCGGCTGCACAATCGGTCTCCTCACTATGTTGCCCCGGTAAGTTTTTAGAAAAACTCACCCTTTTGAGTTATTTATGAGCATTTATTGCATTTAAACACATTTTTTAATTGTTTTTAAATATTTCAAATTTTTTTCATGCGAAAGTTCATACAATATTTTGAAAGTATTGCACTTTTCGATAAACTTCATCGTGTGATAGTTCGCAAGTCCACATAGTATTGCACAGGTGTCGAATCTAGTATCGCATGATACCGAATGAAACATCGTGTGATCCTATGCAAAGTATCATACTCAAAGATATTATCATACTGTTACTGAGGAAAATATTGCACGATACTTTATCAGAAAATATTATCGCACTAGTATAAGAAATATGACATGTTTTGAAATTTTTGAGCAATATGACATGGGTCTAGACAATGTTTGCGTTTAAGATGTTTTGTACTGATTTCATCCATCATGATATGTTCTGACATCTGGTTTGGGTTTTGGTTTGCAAGAGGCTTTCTCAGCACTTATTATCAGAGTGTCGAGGGTGATTGGGTTATGCTACGTCAAAGATCTTGATGATCCTAGCAAGGATGATTTGGTTAGCATGGGACTCAGGTTCTTACTAGATATGCTCCATATACGAACAAATCATGGGTTGTTGACTATGTTGGCTGAGAGATGGCACAATGAGAACAACACCTTCCATCTACCTACTGGAGAGGCATCTATCACCTTAGAGGATGTCTATCAGATTCTTTGAGTGTCGAGCTACGGGGATCCTGTAAGTATAATCATGTTACAAAATGTTTATAACTGTGATGTTTTCAAAGAATGAAAATTGACATGATTTTCTATTGTCATGGGTGTATTATGATCAAGATTTGACTAAGGGACGATAGGCCATGCAGGACTTGCTCCAGGATGTTACCTTTGTTGATAGACACCTCAGTTGGGATCGGATGATAGAGGAGTATGGTAGGGATTACCTGGTTCCATGTATAGTATGCTCTATAGTGGCACGGGCCTTGGTGATAGATAGGAGTCAGAGGGGAATCCCTCTAGGTTGGGGCAGGTTGGTTGCGGATTTGATAGCACACCCTTAGTGGATGGCCTGGGGTCTAGCCATTTTAGCAGACACGTACCATGAGTTACATGATATTGTGTATAGGGATAGAAGGACATGGGCGTGCGGTGCTATCTTAGCATAGGTTTGGGCATGGGAACACATTGTTGTAGTGCGTCTACATGTACAACCTAGGGAGTGGAGGCACCCCTATATCTATAGATATACAGGTTTTGTTAGCCAACCTCATAGCAAGGATTTGACATATTACCAAAGACTACTAGATGAGCTCACATTGTTCATGTGGAGACCATACAGGGCTTGTGAGAAGTGGAGTGATCAGGAGTAGGAGCTTGGATACATGCTATGTAGCTGGCCATTAGTAGGGTGGAAATCTGAGATAGTGGAGAGGTTCATGATCACTTGGGTTTGGAGATAGTTTGGGTGATAGCAGAGGGTGTCCACAGAGACCACCACATATGCCCAGGCTAGGGATGAGGAGGGATAGGGATGGCTGTCAATGCTGGACTGCTAGTAGGTAGTACAGGACACTGCAGCTCTATGCAGGGAGCCCTGGGATTATCTACCAGATATGGAAGATGTAGGAGTTGATGCAACGTATAGGGTAGAGCACTAGAGGAACCCATTCCCTAGGTTTACTATGCCAGATGAATACCCACAGGCACAGGGTGGAGATGGGAGTGACGTGGATGATGGAGGAGATGGAGGAGGGGGGAAAGAAGGAGAGAGAGGATAGAGCTCTAGATCAGGTGGCCAGTGATGATCATGAAGACACAGATCAGTGAGCCTGGAGGATGCGGCAAGAGCAGTTCACTGATGGGTGGATGCAGGACAGGATCAGTCTGCAGGGAGTGGAGATGAGGATCTCAGAGCTAGAGTGCAGGCTTTAGAGGCTGAGGTTCAACAGCTGAAGACCGAGTGTCAGCAGCTAAGGACTACTATAGCCATACGGGATAAGGAACTACAAGATGCATGAGCTGAGATAGATCGGCGAGAGAGGGCTTCATGAGTGGAGGCTGTAGAGGTCTGAAAGGAGGTGGTGCGGGTGGCCTATTATCATGGTTTGTATATCTAGGCCATACCAGAGGGATAGAGAGTGCCTATCTATTTAGGGAGCACTAGGAGATCAGATATGGTACCAGACATAGCAGCACCACCACCTCCACCACATGATGGTGAGAGTTAGACTTAGGATCTAGGGTTTTTAGATGTTTATACATATCATGAAACTTTGATCCAAATTTTTGGGATCTCACATTGTACTTTGTATCATTTCATTTATATATATGAGATTTACTAGATTTTTGATATATCTGTGTATTTGTCTCACTTGTGATGGATGATTTAGTTTTATTGTCTTGTCATATTGCTCAACTGTATGATGTATGTGTTATAAATACTCATGTATAATCTCTCTCATAGATGTATGTTTAGTTCTCATGTTAGGATATAGACTCATGTTTTTGAAAATGATCTCTTTAGGGTATAAATATGATGATGAGATTAACCCCTTGTGATGAAAGGAAAAGGATGTGATATGAAAGACAAGGACTAAAAGACATGATTGAGAAGAAGTGAAAGGTGAATGCAGTTGACTGACAAGTCTATAAAAGATAAAAGGAGAGCTCTCTCCATATGCAAGATGCAAAACTAAACTAATATGAACCTATAAATGAAAGCTACTATGAAAGTGGTTGACTTGCAAGGTCACAATGCCAATAGACTCTAATAATCATCATCGAGCTTTATTGGTAGCATCATAAGATCATACAATACTCACTAGTATAACTATGGGTATATGGATATGCTTTATATCAGATAGGAATGTGGGAATCCCACCTAGGCACCAAAGACATGTAGGTCAAGATGACTAGTGTAGTGAGGTTCCCTAAGTTTGCTATAGTAAGATTATGCTTGCATCGAGACACAAGAAGGTCCAGATGGCTATAAGCATGCACTCATGAAAAATAGTCAAGGATAATACCTTGTAGGTCTTCAGTGTCAAGTAGATCAAGCATAAATGCTAATGATAGTTAGGACAAACAAAATATACCCACAAGTAGAAAAAGCAATAAAACATGTCCTCATGCCCCCAGTCTTCTAGCTCAGCATCATCAAAAACTATTAGGGAGAGAACACTCATCAAAGAAGTCATCATAGACAACACACAAAGAAATAAAGTCAAAACAAGTCTTAGCGAGTCAAATGTTTAAGTGCGTGTGCGTAGGTCATAGAGTCAAACTTTGAGTACCCCATCTACTAGTGAGAGATATCGCATCATTCTAGACTATGGGTAAGACATCTGATAAGTGTTGAGAAACACTTGATGCTAGGGTAGTGTTGAAAAATACAATTGGGAAGTGTTGAGAAACACTATGTGTGAGGTGTCCCAAAGACTAGCACATCCAAGAGACCAAAGCTAACACACAGTTATGCCCCCTAGACAAAGACAAAGACCAATTCCAAACCAAGGCAACAAGGACAAGGTATGATGGAAAAAGGCTAAGTGTTAAGGATGCATGTGGAGGAATAGGGGTGCAAAGGCCTCAAGTAGCACCTATTTCCAGGTTTTCACCACTTGGATTTTATTGCAAATTTTCTCAGGACTTTTTATAATTTTTTTAATTTTTGCTGTCAAGGTGCCTGTTTCTAGGTTTTCACCAAGGCACTTTTTCTTTTTTTTTTAATTTTTTGCCATTTTTTTATTTTTTTTGTATTTTTTTAGGACTTTATATGCTTTTTAGGATTTTTTCAGCATCATATATGAATATTTTTGTAATTTTTTCAGGATCAATAAATATGTACAAAGGATGCTCCTAGACAGAATAGGCATCATGGATAGAACTTCTTTAGGTGCAAAACATTGATAGGATGAGGGAGGTGCTCTCCCTTTTCATCAAATAATAAGTAAGCACCTATCCCAAAATCTATAGTAATGATGTATGGTCCAAGCCTATTAGGTTCAAACTTGCCCTTTTTCTCTCAATTTTGTTGGTTTTTAGGATTTTCTTGTAGGAAAAGAGCTCCTACTTGGAATTCTCTAGGGCAAACCTTTTTGTTGAATGCTTTGGACATACACTTTTGGTAAACTCTCATGTGATCAAATGATGCTTTACATTTCTCATCAAGAAGTTCTAGCTCTTGCAATCTCATGGCATGATAGTCTTCATCTGTAACTAGACCTTTGAGAGAGACTCTCAGTGATGGGATCTCAACCTCTAAAGGTAACATTGCTTTAGCACCATAAGTAAGGGCAAAAGGAGTAGCCTCTATTGCAGTATGAATACTCATTTTGTAAGCCCATAAGGTTGGATTTATCTATAGATGCCAATCTCTACCATTCTTATGAACTATTCTATGGAGGATTTTGAGAATGGTTTTATTTGAAGCCTCTGCTTGTCCATTTCCTTGTGGGAAGTAAATGGAGGACCAATGTTGTTTTATCTTAAATTTCTTGCAAAGTTTCTTAAGGTCTTTATTTTTAAACTAACCTCCATTGTCAGTGATTATCTCAGAGGGCACTCTATATTGACAGATGATATGGTTCAAAATGAACAAGGAAACTGTCTTTCCTGAAGCAACAGAAAGTGGAACAACTTCTACCCATTTAGTAAAGTAGTTAGTAGTAGTGATGATGAATTTGTGTCCACCTGATGAGTTGGGATGAATCTGTCCAACAAGGTCAAAGGCCTAGCGCTGAAATGGCCAATGAGATATCGAAGGAATAAGCTCCTTGCTTGGAGCATGTATCAAGTTTCCATGTTTCTGACACTTTTCACATGATTTGGCAAAAGCTACTGCATCCATCTACATTGTAGGCCAATGGTACCCCACCCTAAGCAACATTCAAGCTATGGAAAGACCATTAGAATGTCCTCCATAGATGCCCTCATGAATGTCCACTAACGCTTGATCAGATTCCTCCTTTTCCAAGCACCTAAGAAGTGTCCCATCTAAGCCCCTCCTATACAAATCACCAGAGATAAGGGTATGGTGAGAGGCATTATAGGTAAGGTTTCTTCTTTCTGAATGGTTGAGGGTATCAGGGATAATGCCATCATGGAGATATGAGTAAATGGCACCGTATTGGGATGATTTATGGCCAACAAGGGTACAGATGACTTGGTTTTCTTAGGAATCATAAATGGGATAGTGTAGCTCTTTTACCAGGAATTCAAATCTAGACTCATGCTTCTCTAGCTGGAGAAGTGAAGGAAGTGTGGCCATAGCGTCAACTGCTTTATTCTCTGCTCTAGGGATTTGTTGAAATGTAACAAATGTAAAATATTATCTCAATGAATCAACCATTTTCTTATAAGGGACCAATTTGTCATCTTTTGTTTGAGAGTCTTCATTAACTTGGTTGATTATTAGCTGGAAATCCCCATAAATATGCAGCTCTGTGATTCTCCATTCTATAGCCATTTTTAGTCCATTTGTCAAGGCTTCATATTCAGCTATGTTGTTTGTGCATGGGAATAATAATTTATAGGACTTACGAATTGTGTACCCATGAGGGGAGACAAACAACACTCCAGCTCTTGAACCATTTTGCATGAAAGACCCATCAAAGAACATTTTCCATGTTCTCTCAGTTATGTACATGAGGTGCTCGTCTAGAAAGCTAACTTGAATAGGCACATTGTCTTGAATAGGAAAATCAACTAATTGATTAGCAATAGCTTGTCCTTTGATAGCTTTGCATTCAACATACTTGATGTCAAATTTAGAAACAACCATCATCCATTTAGCAAGTCTTCCTGTGAGAGTAGCCTTACCAAGTAAGTATTTGAGAGGATCAATTTTAGCTATGAGGTGTACTGTATGCGCAAGCAGGTAGTGTCTCAACTTTTGGGCAGTAAATACCACTGCAAGACAAGCTTTTTCAATACTTGTATAGTTAACCTGATATGAGACAAGAGTACGAATGATAATATATGGCTCTTTCCTTCCCATTGTTATCAATTTGAGCCAACAATGCCCCCAAGGAAGATTTAGTTGCTGAAATATAAAAAATGAGCAGCTTTCCTAGGATAGGAGGCATTAAGATGGGAGGATTTGCCAAATATGCCTTGATTTGGTCCATACTCTTTTGACATTCTTCATTCCAGACACATTGGACTCCTTTATGTAGGTTCTTATTGAAGGGTTGAGCTCTATCCGCCAATTGGGAAATGAACCTCCTTATAGACTGAAGGCATCCTTGCAGACTCCTCATTTGAATAATATTTTTGGGAGGTGGCATATCCAGGATTGCTTGAACCTTTTCCAAATCTACCTCTATGCCCTTTGCTGAAATAATGAAGCCTAGTAATTTTCTTGAGGTAACACCAAGTGCACACATCTTTGGATTTAATCTTAGCTGGAACTGTTCCATTCGATCTAGAATGACTTCTAGATCATCCAAATGCATGTCTCTCTTTTTAGATTTAGCCAAGGTATCATCTACATAATCTTCCATATTCTTATGCATCATGTCATGAAAGATTGTTGTCATAGCTCTTTGGTAGGTAGCTCCTGCATTCTTTAATCCAAAAGGCATGACGTTCCAACAATAGGTTCCCCATTCGCAAGTGAATGTTGTCTTTTCCTAATCTTCAAGAGCTATCTTAATTTGGTTATAAATAGAAAAACTATCCATCAAATAATAGATCTCATATCCCATAGTCATGTCCACTATCATGTCTATGTTAGGGAGTGGAAAATCATCCTTTGGGCAAGCTTTATTGAGATCTCTAAAGTCTGTGCAAATGTGAATGGACTTGTCATGTTTAGAAACTGGGACAATATTTGATATCCACTCAGCATACTCAATAGCTTTGATAAATCCTACACTGAGGAGTTTTTCTAATTCTACTTTCACTAAAAGAGTTATGTGAGGGTGCATTTTACTCAACTTTTGTTTAACTAGTTTTATTCTTGGAGCTATGGACAAATGATGCATAATGAGATTAGTGTCTAGTCCTGGCATGTCTGAATAATTCCAAGAAAAATTTATCTTTTTTATTTGTAAGAATTTGGTGTAGGCTTCCCTTTCTTGTGCCGATAATGATTGAGCCAAATGTACTATTTGTGGGGCCTCTTTTGTACCCAAATTAACTGACCGTGTAGGCTCAACATGCACTGAGGATCTGTCATAAAAGTAACTTGGGAGATGATCAAGCACCCCATCCTTGGGCACCTCAGAGAGGTTTTCACCCTTGGATACATCATTTATTTTTACTTTTTCCAGTTTTGACACTACCACATAGTGGTTTTGGCCATCATAACTCTTATTCTTTTGTTCTTTTCTTTTTATTTTTCAACTGAGGTACTTCAGGTCTAGTTTAGTCATACTTGTAGCTGGTTCTCTGGTGGAAGACACTATGGGTTCAATGGCATTTAGGTAACAAGCTACCTCATAGTCATTTTGGAAGGTTAATAGCATAGGCTCTTGGTAATGTTGAGACCAATCAATGAGGTGAGGATAGGCAAGGGGTAAATCAATGACATGTTCAATATTGTGGATGTGGATGGGGCCATCTCTGGTGATTGTAGAATTAGGGTCTATCAAGTATCCTTCTAAGTGACCTAAATCAGGATTAGTCCTATTAAGCGAAGAATCATCCACTAAAGTGACCTATGGATTCAAATCTTCTAATCCTACGCATGACTCATTAGCTACCTCTGGTTGAGAACTATAGGTATGAATGATATCAACATCACTATCAACTATAGAAGAGTCTGAGAGAGACTCCCATTCATATTCATGTGAGTCTGTATCTGAATCTGGGTTGGGATGTTTTCACCATGCATGTTTATGACGCCTTGAGGTAGAGGCTCCAATGTCACAAAGGGTAACATGTACTGTGACAGGATCTTCTATGTCTAACTCTTCTTGTGTTGTATTTGGGACTGTTGCATGAGCAACTGCATCGGCCAAATCTCCCCAAAGGAGATTGGTGGAACATACCCAATCTTCATAGATATCTTGTTGGTTTGTTAAATTGGGCTTGTATTATGTTTCATCATCACTATCTGACTTAGTAGGGATAGGAGTAGTATTCTTGTTATGACTCTCAAAGCCTAGGCCAATTATCTCCTTAGACTTGCATCCAAAAAGAGCATGGTCAAGAGGTTCAGCCCTAGTATCTAGTCTATGATTGAGAGGACCATGTCTTGGATAGTCCATATTTTTTATGAGAGTATACCCTCTTCTATAGACCTTAGGAGAGGGAGAGAAGTTTTCATTATGCACATATTTGTCTTCTCTATAGATCCAGTCTCTGAAAGCCACTTCTTCCTTTTCATCTTGGATGGGTATTAAAGATTCCACAAATGTTTCAAACAAAGTCATGGCAAAAGAAGAAGGTTTCATCTCTTGTGAAGGTCTACCATAAGACCTAGGGCAGATTGGCATCTTTGCAAAGGAGTCAAGCTGATATCCTCCCATGCCAAGGTCTAATGTCTTGAATTTACCCTTGCACTCTGATAGGGTTGCATTAAAATCCTCTACTTCTCTATTGAGGGGGACATGAGTCCCTACTGAAATGGCATTAACAGATAAGGTGCTATCACCTGGTATGCAAACTTCTACACCATTGTATGGGAATTTAACACATTGGTGATAGGTAGACGGTACTAATTGCATGTCATGAATCCATGGTCTACAAAGTAAAATGTTGTATGTAAGGGGTCCAACATCAACAATCTGGAACAAAATGTCTTTCTCAACGGGGCCAATCCTAATAGGAAGGACGACCAATCCCTTAGAGCTTCTTTCTGCATCATCATAGGCTTTTATGGTAATCTTCTTTCTGGTATCAATTACTTGCTCAAAGTAACCCAAGGTCTTTATAAGACTCAAAGAACAAATATTGATCCCAGTACCCCCATCTATCAATACGTGCCTAACACGGGTTTTATGGATCATGACTTTGATGTGAACGGTGAGATTATGTGGATGGCTCAAGGCTTTGTCATCTTCTTCTAAAAAAGTGAGGTAGTGTGGGCTAGCAATATGATTGACCATGTTCTAGAATTGGTCTACATCTATGTTGGTAGGAACATTTGCCATGTGCAAAGCATCCTCAAGGATCTGTTTGTGTCTTGGGGATAAATCTAAAAGATCAAAGAGTGAAATCTGAGCTGGAGTTCGCTGTAATTGATCAACAAGGTTGTAATTCAACTTAGGATTCACAACTAATTTGGTGGTGACATTCTTGGATGTCACTTGCTTGGGTTTGCTAGATTGGTTGGAACTAGGACCTCTAATGATCATAGGACCTTGACTTTGACTTCTTGTCACAACATTAAGAGCTTGGGATGACCTTTGAGAGTGAGGACCTCTTAGCACTACCATAGGTTCTTCATCAAATATAGGAGGAGAGCCCACATCATAACCATAAGGATATTTTTTCCTCATCATATTGACACTTTCATCCACAACTTCAAGCATATTGATAACATTTTTTGCAGACGTGTATGTGTAGTTGATTGCAGCCTTGCTATCTTTGGTTTTAGAGGTTTCCCCCTTTTCATATTTAGGCAAAGGCTCCTTAAATGCTTTGTGGTCTACATTAGTGTTCAACCCATCAATCTAAAGTTTTCCACTCTCAATTATATTATAGATGATATGCTTAAGCTTCCAACAATGTTCGATGTCATGTCCAATACCATTGTGGAATTTGTAGAAAGCTTTTTCATTCCGCCAATGTGGTTTGATTTCAGGTATGTGGAAATTCATTGGATCTTGAGGTTGTGCAAGATTGTTAGCAATAAGTGTCTTGAAAACATCCTCATATGAGTCACCAAGCTTAGAAAATTGTCGCTTCTCCTTTTTAGGTTTATCTTGATATCTTGGTTTATGCTCTTGTTGGTTGGAGGATGTATTGAGCTTCATGGCTTGAAATGCACTAGATAAATGAAGGAAACCTTGATCCTTTGGTTGGGAAGAGTCCACAACTCCGTCATTGACTACTTGTTTATTTTTGTTCTAGTTTGAGTTCTTGCCTTTGTCCTTATGAGAGTTGTTATTATTTTGACTATTGTTGTTATTGTTATGTTAGTCAAAATACCTTGCTCTTTCAAGACATCCTCAATTCTACATGTGGTTTTGACCATAGTGTCAAAGGAATCAAAGACCATCGTCTGAACCTCATACCACATTTCTAGCACCAAGTTGCTAACAATGATATCAATCCTTTCATGCTCGGGAATAGTCCTAGAATAGCGAGAGCACAATCATCTCCACCTTTGTAAGAAGGTAACAAAGGATTCCCCTTGATTCCATTTCAAATTGCACAAGTCCAACATAGTGACTGATCTTGACAAGTTGTAGGCAAAATGTTGAACAAATATGTGGACAAGTTCTTTGAAAGTTTTGATGGGAGGGGTTATGTTGGTAAACCACTCCATTGCTTGACCCTTGAGACTCCTTGGAAATAATCTCATAAGATAGGAGTCATCTTGGTGAAATTCAAAAATCATGATGTAGAAATGACACACATGATCATGTGGGTTGCCATTGCCATCATATTTGTCATATTGGGGAATTTCAACTTTCCTAGGAAAATCCTTCATACTCACAATCCTATCAAAAGAATTAGGACAAATAGAGTCAAGGTTGAAAGAACTCTTGGGAGCCATTATTTTCTCCATCATTTTTTTTATTTTCTTGATTTCCTCTTCTTGTGAGGGGCTCTATTTCTTAATTTTTCTATCCACATCAAAATTGTAAGGGACCCTTGCACCCTTGTTAATCAAGCTTTCTAGGAACTTATCCTTATTTTTCTCAACATATTTCTCTACATATTATTGAAAACGTGGCTCTTGTTGCATCCTCATAAAGTCTTGGGGATCAAAACTTGCACTACTTCCTCCATGTTGAGAGCCATAATGAGCTCATTGGGAGGGTTTTCTTGAGTCTCTAGGGGGTGTTGGTCTCCTATAGTGAGCATATTGTGAAGTCCTTCTACCTCTAGGACTAGGAGATCTTGAGGGAGATCTTGAATACCTTTTGCCTCATGGGGTTCTTGAGGGAGTAGATGGTGGAGAGTTGTTTCCACTATTGATACCCCTGTTGTTGAATTGTGCATTGAGCTATTGGGCTAAAAGCCTATCTTATTCTTCTTGTGTGGCTCTTCTCTCTATGTCCAACAAGGCTTGCCTTTCAGACTTTAGGAGTCTAAGTTTTTCTTCTTTTGCGGCTTGTTCATTCAAGAAGGCTTGTTTTTCTCACTCAATTCTTTTTAGCCTTTCACTTGTATACCATGAGGTAGTTTGAAGTGGAGAACTTGGTCTTGAATGTTTGAACAAGTCATTAGCAAAAGCTACATTCACATGAGCATCACCAGGTTGGTTGTTTTGGTCTTCGTGTTGTGACCATTCATCTTGGTGAGATCATCTATAATACCTTTCAGCCCTTTGATGGGCATCCAAATATCTGGTATTGATGGGAGGTGATTCTGGTTGATTGTCATGAGAAGAATCACCAAATAGCATGTTATCTCTATGTCTCCAAAATATTTCATCAAGAGTTTGATCCATTGCTTCTCTCTCCTTTCTAGTCAGGGTGTAACTCATGTCCATATTTGATTGAGAAGGTGCCAAAGAGGTACTCAACTCACTAAGGCTACTCTTAGGTTCAAACCAAACTTCTGTAGTATTCCTTGGAGATTGATCAAAGATGGGTTCCTTCCCCTTTTGCTTTGGGTGAGTTTGGACTAAAGGTAATTGTTCAAAAACTACTTGAGGTCATTTTCCTTGGTTCACTTGGTACCTTGTCATAATCGACATGAAAGAAAAGACCCTTAGAGATAAGATGACCTTACGAAATGTTGATGTCAAACTAGGATAGTGAAAATATTCAATTGTCCAAAAGAGAGATGGTGGAATAGAAAGTTGACAAGAGGTATAAACCAACACTGCCACAGAGGTACATAATAAAAGAATAAGTATCCTAACACATATGGATCAGGAGGATGATTTACCCAAAATATATTTTTGATTGAAATTGAATTTATATGGAAGTGAATTTGGACAAAAGAGTACTAAAACTCTCCAAGTGTGCAATCAAAGATTCTAAAGGTTAATCTTCTCAACAAGGATGATTCCTAACTTATCAATGACAAGCAAGATTATTGGTGAAGTCAAAGATTATTAACTCAAGATGTCTAAATACAAGAACCTAAGCTACAAATAGGCTTCCGATGGTAGAGTATGTAACCTACTAAAATCTGGTCAACCAAGGATAACTGAAAGTGACACAATCAGTAAGACAACCAAAAGACTCTGTGCGATAGTTTCTAGGCAGCTGGTGTGATACTATCTTTCCAAGCGATATTTCTCACAAGGTCGGGCAACAGTTTCTAGGCAACTGGTGCGATAATATTCAGGCAAATAGGGCAATACAAAATCAAGGACAAAGTATTGCATGACAATTCTTAGACCAGGGTGCGATGATAATCCAGTATCGTATGACTCTTGATCAGTGAGTGTGAAAATCTCTATTTTAAGGGAAATTTGGTCAATGCTTTGGTTTGGCAAGTTCAATTTCTTAGTTCAAAGCATAGTAACAGTAGATAATAGATAGGTTTGCAAATAGTAGGTGATCAAACATGTCATCAAACACTTGAAACAAGGGCAAAAGCAACCTTGCCAAGACAAGCAATTGTGATATCAAAATTGAAAATCCTATGAATACTACCATGATGTTTAATGTTCAAGAACATTTACATAGGTATATCACAACGAGAACACTTCAAGCACTTTCTAGCCTAAAAGGACAAATGCTCAATACTTAACAACTTGGCCCACACTTGATGTCCCATTGCCTCACACAAAGTGGTTGCCCACAATAGATGTTGGCTTTGTCGTGGAAGTGCCAATGACACAACCAAAGGAACACATATGGTGAGTAATCTTGGGGTGATCTGGGTTATTCCACTTGGATCAATCCTTGCACCAAGAAGCTAAGCGGCAAAATAGGGTGGCTTCTATCTATGGTTCTTAGTAAGGGCTTCCGTTCGTAATACCCCTCTTGCTCCCCAAAGGGAATCCTTACCTTGCAGCAAGTAATGGACCTCATGGCCACAAGAGTACCTTAAGCATTCTTGCTTGAAATTTTCCTTATGGTCACAATCCCACAAGTTACTCACATCAAGTGAAGACAAGTACTACGTCTACCAAGGTTTTGTGTCCTTGATAGCCTTTAGTTTATAGTGGGTCGGAATGGTCGGCGAAAGGCTTGTCCCCACTTGGGTCGTTCCTCTTCATTGCTCAAGAGTAGGCCTGCTAAAGGATCCTAGACTACATAAAGAGTGGAGCAACCTTTGAGGGTCAAGATTTTTGGTTCATCTCAAGGGTGAAGAGCATACTCTCCTACCTCAAAAATTTCCCCCAAACACACCAAGAAAATGTACAATTACCCTCTTGCCTTCAAAATCCAAAGATGGGTCAAGATTTCTATTTCACGACAAGGGTGAAGATCATACTCTCCTACCACCAAAGGATTCCTACAACAAGATATTATGTGCCTATGAAATGAAACAACTAGTAGATGCCACACTTAAAATGAAATAAATAAACATGCACTTGATTTTGTTTTTATGCTTCGGACAGCCCTGCAAAAATTGTTAGTAGCCCTTAAGCATTTGGAGCTTTGGCATGTGCTCTTTTAAGCAAGTATTTTCAAGCAATGAAAGCACCTGCAAGCATAATTTGTTAGCCCCACAATGAGTTAGCACATCAAAACCACTAATAATTTGCAAGTAAACCTCTATTCCACCACAAAAAATAAGAAATTTGAAACAACTAAGCCAAATTTTGCAAATAAACAACCAAAACTAGTCACTGCCAGGCTTGTGCAATAGTACAGTCACCAGAAGAATCACGCGATACTTTCCAGTATGCTGGTGTAATATTTTCCTTCTGTGCGAGAGATCACGTTACTTGTAGGTGATAGAGTATAATAGAAAAGTGCGACAAAATGCTACAAGGAGCACGATACTTTAGCTGGTAAAGTATCGCACTGATATACAAAGAACTGTCACACGACACTGGCAAACTATCACATGATAATCTGCAAAAAAAGAACAGAGAGCCGAAACAACAAACTAAATAGTGATGAAAAATTGATGGAAATACATAAAAAGAAGGGCAAAACAAGAGTGTCTTTCCCCATGGTGGGTACCAAAATGTACACTCAAATAATGTACTTCTCTAAGTCATTACTTCCAAGGGAATCAATGAATGGGAAACCTTAGAAAGCGACCTAGAGCTCCCTATGTATGGAGTTGTAAGGATGTTTTAATTTCTCTCAGCTAGAGCTATGAAGCATATGACCTTTCTAGTCAACCACACAATAGGAGATTCAATGAAGACAAGGGCAAGAGTGCCAATATCCCCAAGAATCAAAATGAAATGCAATGCAAGCTATATTAAGATGAATATGAAAGTATGCAAGATAAGCAATGAAGATGAAAGTATTACAATCCTTCCTAATTAAGCTATGTGAGTTAATCTAAAGCATAAAAGAAACTAAGCTAAGAGAGCATAAACATGAAGCTATGATGCATAATGAAAGTTAGAATGCAAGATGATCTCTCAAAAGCTCCAAAGTCTCCAAGAAATCCTGCAGCATAAAGTTAGTATTCAAAGATGGATCCTAAAATGAGAAGAGAGCTCTTCTTTTATAGGAAATGAGAAATAACAGATGATGGAGATTAAGAGGTAAAAGATTTAATCAAGGGTGGGGCTTGAAGAAGGATCAATCCTTGTGCACAAATCTCCTCCAATGAGAAAATAAGAGCTGACTTTTGTGTCCCATATAAGACAAAAATGTCTTTTTCCTTTTTAAGAATAATGCTTTATTTGTGCAACTTAGGATAAGAGGAAAAGTGGAGACTTTTTATTTAATAAAAGGGAGGAAATTCCTTTTAATTAAATAAAGACTTAGGATAAAATGGTTAATCCATGGGATATAATCGAATAAAGGATAGAATTAGGATTTGATCAAGGAAATTGATTTGAAAATTGCCAAGCATTGATTCAAGAAATTATTAAATTGCAGAATGGGGCCCAAAGTCTAGGCAACCATTTTAGGGTGCATACAATCATAAGTATGAGCAAAGTTCACTTTCTCATTGCCTTTTTTAAAATTTTGATTAGCATTAGAGGACTCACCCTTTTCATGATTCAAAAAGGGATTCTTGAAAGCCATATGGTCCTCATTATTTTGAGGCCCTTCAATTTTAATGGTTCCATTGTCAATTAAATCTTGCACCAAGTGTTTTAACCTCATGCATTCATTAGTTGGGTGACCTCTATTTTGATGATATTCACATTGATGAGCATCATTCCACCAATGAGGTTTGACTTGAGGTTCATAAACTCTTATATCGGGTAATGTGATGACTTTGTTGGCAATCAAAGTCCTTAATACATTCTCCAAAGGTTCACCTAAGTAGGTGAATTTCTTTTTATTATAATTGGAGTAAGAGGGTTTTAACTTATTACCATTAGCATTATTGTTGGAATTGTTATTAGAATTATTAGAATTAAATGGAGCTTTGTTTGATTGATTAACATTATTTGAAGAATTAGCTCCATATGGTAGGATAAAAGGGGTTGCTTTTAAGTTGTGTGCCTCCACAACTCCATCATTCACAAGGTTTTTTTTGTTATTCTTTATCTATGATTTAGATTTATCATTGTGATTATTGGACCCTTGATTATTAACATACTTAGGCACATAATTATTATTATTGTTGTTGTTGTTGGATTTGTTATCTTTAAATAATTTGATTTCACCTCTCTTGACCAAAAAATCCTCAATCTTGATCCCATTTTTGATGAGTTTTTCAAATGTTGGGGGACATTGAAGTTGCAATCTATAATTCATTTCTGTGGTCAAATTGTTGGTGAATATTTCCATCTTCTCTTTCTCGGAGATACTTCGTGGACACCTTGCGAAAATGGTCCTCCACCTTTGTAAGAATCCTAAGAAAGATTCTCCATCTTTCTATTTGGTATCACACAACTTGAGCATTGTGATTTCATGCTCAATATTATAAGAATAATGGGTTACAAATTTGGAGGCTAGTTCCTCAAAGGTCTTTATTCCTTGGGGTAGTTTTGAAAACCACTCCATGGCGGGACCTCCTAAGCTTCTAGGAAAGAGTCTTAGTAGGTATGTATCATTGTGCATGAACTCAATGCGTAGGGCACAAAACTCTCTTAAATGATCTCGTGGGTCAGTTTTACCCATGTACTTATCATATTTAGGAAAAATGGTATTGAAAGGAAAAGATACCATAACTAAGCTTTTGTCGAAAGGGAAAGGACACAAAGCTTCAATGGAAAAGGCTTTAGGTTCAGCTGCCTTCTTCATGGTATCAATTTGTTCTTGGAAGGCCTTTATCTGCCTAGTCATAGCATTCATGGGGTCATCTTGCTGTTGGTCTTTCTTGAGTTGTTCAATATCAAAATCATAGGGAAGCTTTACCCCCGTTTGTGCTAGGTTTAGGAAAAATTTCTCCATATCCCTATCTATTAACTTCTCCATGACCTCTAGGAATTCTAGATCTTGGGCAGCTCTCTCAACTTATTCTTCAAGTGTTTCTTAAGCAATTTGATTGGCATTGTTGATGTTATGATTGTTTCCTTGTTGATAATTATGATATGCTAAATTTCTATCCATCCCTCCAAGTCTATTTTCAAATAAGTTTTTGAAAATTTCTTCTTGATTAGGACCTTTGAAAAGACTTTGGTACTCAACTTCTTGTCCTTCATTTGCAACAAGAGTACTATCTCCTTGTAAACATACCCTATATGTTTGGGACCGCATAGAAATTGGCATCCAACAAGGGTTTGATTTGGAGTGATCTTTGATTCGAAAATTGATTTTAAATTGAAGAGATTAAAAATATAAGATGAACTTTCAATGTATATATCTCTCACTTGTTTAAGTATTTTAAACACAACAATCATGCATTCACTTGTCTCTTTTTACCCACTTAACACAAAATGTTTGATTTGAAGAACGTTGTCATGAGTTTTGCACAAAAAGACACTTCAAGGACCTACCTAGCACAAGATTTGGTTTGTAAACATGGCTCTAAAAGGTGGTCTTTCTATTTTATCAAGGATTTAATGTAGATTTCATTCAAAATGGACTTTAAACTTTCATCCCTTAAGTATGTTAAGTGGCTTCCCACATGCACAAAAGTACGATTTGGTGCAATCCAAAAGGACTACTAGAGGAAGTTTGAAAAATTTAAAATCCTTTTGTCACACACCCCATTAAGGATGCATGCATTTCATTTTATAGTGGTTTGGATTCCTGTAGCAAAAGCGAGTGTATCCCACTTTGGGTTGTCCCTCTCACCGGCCTCATTAAGGCAAACTTAGGAGGCGAGCCCACTATTGTTCTAGCATATTCATGGAAAGCAAGGAAATGGAGTTAAGGTCAAGTTTTTGGGAATTTGGTTCACCAAAAGGTGAAGAGCATATCCCTAAATTTTCCTTTAGTTCCCAAACACAATAAACAATGTTGTTCAATTTCTTTCACCCACTAACTATAGGGATTTGAGTATTTCTATACTCTTCCACAAACAAGGGGCTTTGATCTTATGTGCTTGATTCCTCAACCTTTCTTCTTAATCAAAAAGTTCAACACCTTTGGCATTTTGATTCACTATAAAAAGTGAAGAGCATAGGCCTAAATGCTAAACTTCTCAAACAAAGAAAGGCTCTTTTGTAATTACTAGATTTTGAAATGCTCCAATGCCACAATTTAAGGGAAAATATTGACTATTTTGAGGCTTACCTTTTCTTGTAGCTAACAAAAGTTAGGGGCATTTTTGAGTGTTTTTTAATATTTTTAACATTACCTTAGCAATAGCTCTCCTTTCCAATGTGATTTTCCACCAGCAAGTTAGTCAACACAAACAATCACAATGAGGGAAACCAAATCAAATTTGAAGAAGAAAAGTTTATGTATTGAATCTTAAAGCCTTACTTGCAAATTTTGAGAAAAACTTGAACTAAGGAGAGAAAATCCAATTAAGTGAAACAAATTTAGTCTTGTAAACTTCTACAATTTTGAGATAGTTTTTATATACCTGATTTTATTCTTCTTGTGACTCCTCAAGAACCTATTTGATGTGAGCAAAGTTTTCCTTCTTGATTCTTCTAGTCAAAGCCTTGCCTTCTTGGTTGAACTTTCTCTCTGGTTTTCTTGCCTTTTTGTGATCAAACATCCTACAGAATCAAATAAATCATTTTACCACAATCAGATTAATCAAATCAACAATTCATGTAAAAACGCTCCTAAAATAGTTAAAAGTGCTATTTTACTACTTGAAAGCATTGTTAATCAGATTATAAGCGCTGCTTTAAGTCTGTCAAAAAATGTAAAAGCGCATAATTATTTAACAAAAGTGCTAAAGAATTGATTAAAGGTGGTAAAAATAAGGTAAAAGCGCTCAGTAAAAGATTGAAAGTGCTTAGTAGTCAGGAGAAATGCGCTATCAGTCTGTGAAAAAGCACAAAAAGAATGATAGATAGAGAAAAGAAAGATCAAAAGCATTGCGGATCGGTGCAAAGGTGCACAACTTTATCACAGAAGTACCAGAACAGTGCTTGAAAGCACCGTTTAATCATGTAAAAATGTCGTTTAACCTATCAAAAGTGTTGTTTCCTAAAAAATTCGAGAGTTAAACACATGCAAATTTGACAAAAATGATATAATTCCGAGCGTTTAACAAAGTGAAGCATTCTAACCCATGGTGGGTGCCATTTTGTATACTAGGAAAAGTATCTTCATAGGATTAGTATTGAACAATAATTGAGATAAAAACTAAATAAACCACAATATAGAAATCTATCTAAGCTAGAAATTGACAATTAAGCATCCTATGGTTGTCTAACTAAGAATGTTAATGCAAAGCTCTCAGCAAGCTCTCATTAATGACAGTCCTAGAATGAGAAAGATAAATGATTAAAGCTAAAGCTAATTGTTCAATTCCAAATGCTCAATTAAATCTAGATTTCCTTTCTAAGCTCAAATTACAAGAGGTTCAATGCAATTCTCAGATGTGTGGTTATCAATTATGAAGGTTTTGGTCTTCCTTTTATAGATTTTCCCAATGGTAGGGGGTGTAGTGTAGTTGATCATGATTAAACCTTGGTTGAGTCCTTGGTTCCACCCTTTGAAAACAATGCAAAGTTTGTGTCCTCAAAGCTTGGGACAAGTAGACAAGATCAATGGACAAGATTCTCTTTCACTTTGAGTGATTGAGATTGAATTTGGCTTGATCCATGTGAATGCCTTTCCTTAAATCTCATTGGTTGATTGAATTTCCTCTCCTTTTGGGTTGTTGAGAGAAATTAGGATTTACTAATTGATTTAAATTCATTTGTTTAGCCATGTACCCCTTGAATGGGTTGAATTTGATTTAATCCAAGACTATACAATTAAATGATTTAATTGCACTTGATTAAAATGCTCTCAATTTTGATTTATCTCGAATTAAGACTTGATTTTAATTTTGATTGGCTAATTATGCATTGTGATTCAATTGATTCAATTATGTCCTTGATTTACTTTGATTTGACTCTGATTTATCATTGAATTGATCTTTTTCCTTTTTTCAGTGATTACACATTGTTTATAAAATTTAAGTGCCGTCATGCTTGTCATGTCTCCTTTTATTTGTTTCATTGATATTTTTGGGGGGGCATATCCTCTCAATGGATAATCCATGAATATGTAATAACAAAGGTGTAGAATCTGACATTTTAATAGCTATTCGTAGAACCAATGTAAAGCAAAATGGCTTGACAACCTATATTACCATTTGTAAATGCGGACTTTAAATAATATATTTGTAACAATTTAACCAAAATGAGGGACCAATAAAATATTTCAAAGATAACATAAAGACTAAAATCCATTACATTTTACATCATCTAAGGTTGTCCCTTTAAAAAAAAATATACAAGTTGGTAAGTTAGAGAATGCTTAGCTAGTAGATGTAATGCGATTGCTTAAAAAATAAACCTGAATTAAAATATTAAAAAATGTTAATAATTTCTTATGGCAATGAAAAGGGATGCAACTATAAGCAGTTGCTACATGAAAAAGGAGTATAAATATTAATAAGATCGAATACGAAAAAATCAAATCGGCTAAGAGACAAAAAATTTAATCATAGCCTTTATCCTATTGTAAGAAAACAAAAGGAAACAAATTTCTAAGAAGGTGAAGGATGAGTTCTTGCACAATAATCCTCTTTTCTTTGAAGGCCTTAGATTTTGTACATTTGAATGGGAAGCAAATTTGATCCCTTAAAATACCACTTTAGAAAAACTCTAGTTTGGATTAGGCTCTTTAGTCTACCTTCAGAATATTGGAATCTTGATTCTCTAAGGAATTAAGGGATGCTCTAGGAACTTTTTTTGGCAATAGATGAGGATTCATGAATGGAAAGGCATGATTACTGGCAAAAACTTGTGTATAAATTGATTAGGAGGCTGGGGTTTTAGATGATTTAAAAACTATTTTTGAAAATGGAAGATGGATACAGAAAAATTCGGTGAAAAAATAGGGTGTGGGAAATCTTTGGAGTGATATACGCTAAGACCCAAGGGTGCTAGAAGAGGGTTTGTTGCAATCAATCCATTTAGGTGTTGATAATAAATCTTTGTAAGAAGGCTCTAACCAAAAGGGTGTCTAGAAACAAACTTATTCTCAAGAGAACCTATACAGGCTCGAGTTGATGAGATAACACGCCTTGAAGCAATTACTAGGGGGTAGACTTGAAACTCATTCCATTCTCCTCAACATAGGGGTGAGATACAGTGATCTCCCAATCTATTTTAGGGGACAAATCTAGAACAACTAAGGAAGACTTAGTGAAGACAACATCCTTCTCATGGGTGAACTTTCTCCCTGGCCCATGTAGGTCTTCCATGGAAGCCCAAATTGTTGATGTAGCACCCCCTAATGTAGTAGTTGTATTGGAGGAGATCCTAAGAGTGGGGAAGACATGAAACTCATCCTTGTTTGGGGCAATATCCAATAACCTCCCAATCAATTTTCAGGGACTAATCTGGAGTAGCTAAGGAAGAATTAGTGAAGGTGATATCTTACTTACGAGTGGAGTCTTTCCCTGACCCATGAAGGCTCCTCTTCAAGAAGATGAGCATAATAGACCTCTAGTACCTCTCCTAATTACTCATCATCATGCCATGGTAGTAACTTGAGTTTTGATAGGTACTACAAACACATACCATCCAAGATGCTTTTGGAGATGGGTTCACTATTACAAATCAAGATGCCCACATAATTGTAGAGTTGCAGAATGCTGGGTTTGAGGAAGAGCATTTTTTGCTTTTCAAATAAATCTTGAATCCAATATAAATCTAACATGAAAAATCAAAAAGTTGTAGGCCAATTAGAAATCTACCAAGAAATTTTTTCCCAAACTTTGGAAAAGGCAAGTCTAAAGGTAGAAAAGAGGTCCATAGATGGGGTCCTAAAGGCTAGGTGAAATTACAATGTTGCTAAGATTAAGGAAGGGAGGCTTAGTTCTCAGGGAGCCATGAGGCTCATATCATGGAATGTTAGGGGCTTAAGTGCTCCTAACAAACAATGCTTGGTCAAGCACATAATGGATCTTTTGCAAAGTGATATATTTCTAATACAAGAGACTAAGATGAGCAATGCTGATTTGGTTAGTTGAGAAGGAAACTTAAGACTTCACAAGTTAGGGTTGGTGAAGTGGTAGGTGCTTTTGGGGGGCTGGCTATCTTTTGGAACCCTTAGTTGATGTGCCTAGATAAGTTGTTGGAATGCTCAAATTAGATCAGCTATAGGGTCAAGTGTGTTTCTTGCAACCTTCAGTTCATCCTAGTAAACATCTATGGTCCAAATTATTGCATTTATAAGAGGGAGTTGTGGAGAGATTTGGAGGCCTTCTTTGGTAGCCTTCTTTCACATTTGACCCCAAAGAATTTCCTCTTCACATATTTGGATGCAACAATGAGGTGCAACTGGCAAGGGCTAAGGTTCCCACCATGGTTTGGGCATGGGGGCCTCATTTCTATTTTAGCAAGAGATTAGGTAGTATGGACTCCACCCCAGGTTGGTTGGTATAAGTTGGATTTTGATGGGCTTTGAGAGGAGTTTTGGGTGCCTTTGGTGTTGGCTGCATAATTAAGGATTGGCAAGGGTCAATGATCTGTTTCTCATCAAAACCTCTTCCCCAAGGAACAAATAATGAGGCAGAATTTTGGGCCTTTATACATGGCCTCCATATTTGAAAGGATCTTCCCATTAAAATAATTGAAATTGAAGGCCATTATGCCATTGTTGTAAATTCCATTTGATCGGGAAATACCCAGAATTAGAAACTAAAGGTCCTTTTGGAGTTACTCCATATTTTCAAAACACAGAACATTAATGATATTTTTAGAGAAGGAATGGGAAGGCTGACAAATTGGCCAACTTAGCTTCTAATGGTATTAATTTCATCTCTATAGGAGCATATTTTAAATCAAAATCAATACTTTTATTGTGACGGGTTG
>BSBK01002700.1:0-197500 GCA_027943335.1 Chamaecyparis obtusa
TAGGTGTGTGCGCGCACGCAGCGGCGCGCACACACACACACACACACACATCTCTCTCTCTCTCTCTCTCTCTCTCTCTCTCTCTCCTCTCTCTCTCTCTCTGTATTTGTGTGTGTGTAACGTATTATTATAATTTGTATAAATATAAATGTGATCATGAGATTATAATATTATATATTTCTTATAGATCCAGAGACACATATATTATATTTAATTGATAATTGTTTTTGTATGAATATTATATAGTTCTTATTATAAAGTAGAGAAAATATATTTATGATAAATATGTTTTGCATCTCCTTAATAAAATATGGTTTTAATTCACATTTGTAGTAGGAATTCATTGGTTGATGTACACATTCCTCTAGAGGCAATTTAATTTTGTATTTTAAATATTATCTTATATTTTTAGATAGAGAAAATAGAGAACCTCTGAGAATTCACAAGAGAAGTTTATGATTGGATTGGGGATTGGAATGTGGATATGAGATGCCATTTTTGTTATTATTCTATCATTGGGTGTGGAGATTAATTCTCTATTGAGAACGAGATGCTTCTATCTAGAGTGGGTTGATTTTCAATTTTATTTGTGGAAAGCATATAATATTAGATTTTTGTTCATGTGTTGATTGGATAGATTTCAATTCCTTCATCTCTTTCTTAATATTCATAGGACATATATAATTCTCTACTAGGGAACCCGAGATGGATGCACTAACAATTCAATTAAATTATCCAATTTTTAAAATTTTGAAATATTAACTAATACAAGTTACTTAACATATTATAACATATATATAAGTCTTATTACAAAATCATGAATGTAAAATTAAGATTATGTTAATATTTTTTCTTATGCACTTATAAAATCAAATACCAATTAACCACCTAATTCTATGTCCTCAATGGGTCACCTCATGTTGCGACTTCAACAACATATTCTAAATTACAATTAATCATCTAGGTATAATAAATAAATGAATCATAAGAATCGTAGCATAAAGTTCATTAGATCTAGTTTTATTTTATACACCAAGCATGAATGTTCATAATTTATTTCTCTCACCATGAAATTATTATTAATATAATACAACAACCTAGTCCACTAACTCAATTCATCATTAATGATATCTTATCAACATAATCATGTAACATATACAACTTACCCTGGGGAAGGAAATTGTTGTTAATAAGGACAAAGAGGATATTTCCCCCTCAGACACTGAAGATAGTGTGGGTTTGCAATCAGAGGACTAGGAGGTTGGAGAGATGAAAAAGAAGAAACAAGGTTCTTCCTCCAAAAAGAGAACAACTAGCTCTATCAAAAAAGAAAAACCCCACAAAAAATAGGATAGAATGGTTATTTCCTTAGAAGAGGAATATAATGACAATGAGGAGGGGATGAACACATATTATGAGGAGGAAATATCCAGTGAAAAGGAAAATAAGAAAAGGGTTCAAGCTTTAGAGAAAATAATCAAGTTCAGAGGGGACTACTCTGGTTGTTTATTTATGGATTTAGCCATAAGCGACATAAATACTCCCCCTCCCCCTTCTGGTGTCTATAAGAAGATCCAGGACTCTCATTTGGATGTTCCTAATGACTACCAGGATGACCCCTCTACCTAGTCCCCCTAATCCCCACGAGTCATCCGATGATAAGGACTAGACCAAAGAGGAGTATCACAGCAATGATTTTGGCAAGGGAAAAAAAGTCTGGCGTAACTTCAATGTGAATACTGTGAAGATGGGGATAATTAGGGAAGTTGTGAACCCCAAAGTTCTTGATGGTGAGGATGGTGGGATCAAAAAGAGGAAATGATTGATCTGGCTCTGGTCGTCCTTAGTGACAATACCAGAGAAATGGAGCTTAACCTTCTCGGCATTGTCAAGAACAGTATGCTGGACAATTTTAGGTCTATTAAATGACTCTATCAAAAAATGGGGGACCTCAAGGAAAAAATGCATGGAACCAATAGCAACAAGGATAGAAAATCTAGGCAGGGATCACCAACGACTAGATTCTAGGGTTAACAAGATGGAGGAACAAATGTAGAGCCCTTGAGGATACCCTCAAAGGAATAGCGGAGTAGAGCTTCAACATCCTAAAGGCTTCTAATGAGCACATCAAGATGCTTATAGAGAAGATGGAAGAAAAGCTAGGAGGGAAGATGTGTAGATAATAAAAGAAAGGACTAGGAAGAGAAACAAGGGACCAGATCCAAGAAGAATAAGGAAGAAGAAGACACCATTGACATCCAAAAGATCAAGGAGGCTGCTAAGGAGATGGAGCTTCTTGAGTCTAATGCGGCCACTATGCTCAGGAATCTCTCTTGACCTCTTTTTCTAGTGTTTTTTGCCTATCTCTATTTTTTGCTAGTTTTATCTCTATCATGGTATTTCTCTTGGCCTTGCCAGTGGCCTGTTTCATTTTTTATGTTAATAATGTCTTATGACTTGAACTTTTAAAAGCTATTTTTTTTTGTATTGGGTTTCAAGAACCCTGTAAAACCTATTTTACGTAATAAAAAAACATATACAACTTACACTACCAACTATCTTAAGCACTACTACCTTATTTTAATATTACAACTATAATATCATAGGAAAACCAATTTGCCAAGTTCATTTCTTTATTCCCTTGTCATTAATAGTAATTAATAAATAGATCACTAAATCTAACTAATCTTTTTTTATTTATGTAACATATTATGGGTGTGCAACAAAAATTTCTCTAAGGATAGTGGTTTCTTCACCTGGTGCATACCTCTTCTGGGTTGTCTTTTGGATTTTTTAACTTCCTCTGCGATCGGTGGTGATCACCATAGAATTGAGCCTGACAAAATCAAAGAAGAATTTACTTCGGACTCGATGGTCATGTATTTATGTAAAGAGGGGGGCAATCCTATGCTACATGGAGAGTATGGCTAGTCATGATGAGATGGTTCTCCATAAAATTTTCTACTTCCTGGAATGAGAGGCATGTCTCGTTGAATGAAATTTCATTTGAGATTAATGAAGACGTCATTGGTAAGGCCATTAGCCTTTCCACCATGGGAAGGAAGTGGAAGAAGGCCATTAAAACACCTACTAAGATGAAGCTCTCTCAATTCTTTTAGAGCCCTAAGGAGAGCCATGTCCCCTAATCATGGTGGCTATATGATGTAGCACACAGTCCTCTGTCAACAATAAAATTCAATTACCAGATAGAACACATATTTGAAACCTTCAATATTGTTCATTCATCACTGACCCCTCTACAATTCGCTGCAAACTCTTAAGTAACTAAAAAACTAGAAAAAACAAGAAATCCATAAATTACCCTTTTTGGCAATTTTTTCCACGTGTTTTTTTGTCATATTTGGTAATTTTTGAAACAACACCTAAAAAGCTAAGATTTTCCCTAAACATACCCTCAACTAAGCTAGAATGAATTTCCAACTAATATTTGAGATTTGATAACATAAACTCAAATTTATTACAAAATAGAACTTTCTAAAACTAGAGAAAAAACACTAAAGGCTAATTTCAGAGTCTGAGATGAAACTTTCAGCTCTCAAAAATGTGCTAAAACAGACCCCAATCAATTTGGGATCATTGGCAAAACAAATACCACCATCTGAGGCATGCACCCAAAATTTTTTAGCAAAAACCCAAACCTGAGTCAAAAGTTATGACCTCCGAAAGTTTCTGTATGAGATTATGACCTGCGGAGGGCCCTGCATCATTCTCCCCTTCTTTAAAGGAACGTAGCTCCTGCAAGTGGTTGTTTGTGAACTACTACAACTTTGTGGGGTCCAATTTCATCACTTCCTATTCTAAGATCGAGGTGCTATTTGTTGCTAGTAATCCCTCCCATTGAAGAAGGTACCTATTGTAATGACCAATCTAGGTGACTATAGACTACTTGTCCAAAATGTGGGCAATCTTTTCCTTCCTTTTTCTTGGAAGATGGTGATGCCAATCCACCTCATCTATACTGGCTGGCTCAATTAGTTCTCCATGAAATGCATATAAATCAGAAACATTAAAGATAGGAGAAATATCCAGATCATCTGGTAGACAAACCTCATAATCATTATCATTGATCTTCTTCAAGATTTGGTAAGACCTATCTTTTTGTATTTCATCTTATGATATGTGCCAGTGGGAAATCTCTCATGCCTCAAGTACACCATCACCAAATCACCTACATTAAATATCTATCTCCTTCTACTGACATCTGCAGTAGCCTTATATCATTCATTGCTATCCTGCAATTTACTCCTCACATCTTGTTGAAGCTGTTGAAGCTGTTCAGCAAATGCATCCCCATCATCGCTAATTCGGTCTTGCACAGGGAGTTGTACTAGGTCCAAAACACCCTGAGGATTCTTACCATATACAATCTAGAAAGGATATTTTCTAGTTGATCTATTAACAGAACTGTTGTAAGCAAACTCTGCTTGAGGCAATGCCAGGTCCCACTACTTGGGTTTATCACCAACAATGCACTGTAAAAGATTTCCCAAACTTTGATTGACTATCTCAGTTTGTCCATCAGTTTGGGGATGATAGGCACTGCTAAACTGCAACTGTGTTCCCATCATTTTCCATAAGGTCCTCCAGAAATGACTCAAAAATTTAGTATCCCTGTCAGATGTGATAGTCTTTGGAATGCCATGGAGTCTAACAACTTCTGAAAAAAATAAATTCTCTATCCTTGTGGCATCATTAGTTTTTTTACAAGCAATAAAATGAGCCATCTTAGAGAATCTATCAACAACTACAAAGATAGAATATGTACCTCTTTGGGTGTGGGGAAGCCCCAATACAAAATCCATACTCACATCTATCCATGGCTCGATGGGTACAGGTAGAAGTGTATATAATCCTATGTTTTGGGAGTGACCCGTAGCCACTTGACAGATTTTGCACCTTGCCACATACTTAGTAATGTCCCTTTTCAGTTTGGGCCAGTAGTATTTATCTTCAACCAAGGCTATTGTCTTGTCCTTCCCAAAGTGACCAGCCAAACCACCACTATGAAATTATCAGATAATATTGTCCCTCATGGAACCAGCTGGTATACAAAGTTATTTTCCTCTAAAGAGGTAACCATCTTGCATAAAGTATTCTCCTCTCCTGTGATCTGAAAGACTAGCTGTTGGCTCTTTAATCTGCTCTATAATTTCCCAAAAATCAGCATCAGCCTCATACAAAACTTTAATAGAATCAAAACCAAGGACCTCTATTTCCATTGTACTGATTAGTGTAACATGCTGACTTAGGGCATCAACAAACTGATTCTGCTTTCCAGACTTATGCTTCAAAACAAAATTATACCCTTGCAAGAAAGACACCCATTTAGCATGCCTACTGTTCAATTTCTTTTGTGTGTTCACATATTTCAAGGCCAAATGATCTGTAAACAATACAAATTCTTGTTGGACCAAATAATGCCTCCAATGCCTTAAGGCTTGAACAATAGCATAAGATTCTAAATCATAGGTAGAATAGTTCTTCCTCACATCATTCAACTTTTCAATGAAAAAAGCTATTGGTTTACCTGCTTGGCTAAGAACAACACCTATTCCAACATGAAGCATCACACTCTACTTCAAATACTTTATCAAAATTTGGAAGTGCCAATATAGGAGCCTCAGTTACCTTTTTCTTCAATAATTTGAAACTTTGTTCAGTATTTGTTGTCCGTGTGAAGTCCCTTCCTTTCGTACAATCTGTTATGGGCACTACAATACTGCTAAAATTTCAAATAAACTTTCTATAGAAGGTTTCCAAGCCATGAAAACTCCTTACCCCTGTTATACTGGATGGACTAGGCCAGTCTAGGATTTCCTTGACCTTTTCTGGGTCCATCTGAACACCATCTTCAGAAATGACAAAGCCCAAAAAAGTCAAACTATTTTGCATGAATTTACACTTCTTTAAATTTGCACAGAGCTTCTCTTTCCTTAGTACACTCAAGATGAGCCTCAAATGTTGCAAGTAATCTCCTCTATTTTTGCTATAAATTAGGATGTCATCAAAATAAACAACAAACTTACCAATGTAGGGTTGTAAGATAGTATTCATCAATCTCATGAATGTACTTGGTGCATTAGAAAGCCAAATGGCATAACCATCCATTCATACAAGCCATCCCTAGTCTTAAAAGTTGTCTTCCACTCATCTCCTTCATGAATTCAAATCTGGTGGTATCCACTTCGTAGATCAATCTTGCTAAAGTATTTGGCCCCTAGTAATTCATCCATCATATCCTCTATACGAGGAATACAAAAGAAATACTTGATAGTAATCTTATTAATTTCTCTACTGTTAGTACACATCCTCCATTTTCCATCCTTTCTTGGAGTAAAAAATGCAAGCATAGCACATGGGCTCATGCTTTCTCTAGCCAGGCCTTTCTCAACTAGTTATGTTACTTGTTTGTTGAGCTTTACATGTTATGTTGGGCTCATTTGATAAGCCACTTGATTAGGAAGAGTTGCTCCAGGAATCAAATTAATGTGGTGTTGTATATCCCTTTTTGGTGGGAGACCGTCAGGTAGCTCATTTGGAATAACATCAGCAAATTCTTCTAGTATCTTTACTGCATCATGTGGTATTATGTCTACTGGTTCATCTCCTATTTTTACAACCAAAGCATAACAACAACCTATCACCTTCATTTCTTTGACAACATCCTTTATAGACAACATGGTCTTGTTCTTCCTTTCATCCTTAAGTGGTAAGAGAGTCACTTTAGAGCCACCTTTCCAAAAGGTATATGTATTTTTCTCTCCATCATGCATGATCTTCCTATCATACTGCCATGGCCTTCCCAACAAAATATGACAAGCATCCATAGGAATAACATCACACCATATCTCATCCTTATAGAATTTTCCTATAGAAAATCTAACTGGACATCTTTTATCAATAGTAACCTCATTTCCTTTCTTCAACCATGCAATATGGTAAGGATAGGGATGCTTCTCACATTGTAGATTTAATTTCTCTACCATTTCCTTAGCTACCATATTCTCACAACTACCCCCATCAATAATAACTCGGCATACCTTTCTGCCAAAAGTGCATCTACTTCTGAAGATGTTGGTTCGAAGCCACAAATCATCAAAGTTATTTACAGGGACTTCTTCCTTCTCTAGAATGATCATCGATCTCCTCAGCATGAGATTTTCTCCCATGTTTGGTAGGACTTCTTGTTCTATTCCTACTTCTATGAATTCTGGCTGAACCATGTTCATTCTAGATTGTCCTCCTTGATTTCTTTCTGGTAGATTATAATTTGAGCATTCAAAGGCTTTGTGCCCTTCTTCTCCACACCTAAAAAAAGTGAAAGGCCTTCTCTAGTTTTCCCAGCCTCTTCCACCTCCATAGCCTTGTCCTCTCTGAAATCCCCTTCCTCTTTCTTGATTCAGAGGATCTTGCCTGGTGTCTATATTTTTTTCAAACCCTTGAAAAGAATCTCCCCGACCATTATTAGAACCTCCCCAAAATGGAGTCAAGGTACTCCTTTGACCACCTCTATTACTCTGGATATATTTCCTATTCTACCTTTCTTCAACCTTTAGGGCTAGCTGGTAGGCTTCCTCCATACTGTTGACACAATGCATGCTCAATTCATCCTGGATGGAGAATTTTAGGCCATTCATATATGTAGCAGCCATCTACTCATTATTTTCTTGATGCTCTATGCACATGGATAGCTTGTAGAATTCATTTGTATAGTCTTGCACATAAGACAAGTTCTGCTTCAAATTCTGGAACCTACAAAAGAGGGTTTGTGAATAATCCATGGGTAAGAATTTTTCCTTGAGCTTTTTCTCCATCTTGCTCCATATTTTAATCCTTTCTTTTCCCTTTCTAGTTCATTCCTTTTGGAGGTGATCCCACCATATCATTGCATGTTCCTTTAATTTTGTGCTGGAAAACTTCATCTTCTTCTCTTCTGTCATAGGCTTCCATTCAAAAAATTTCCCCGTCTTGTTCAACCAGTCTATTAATTCTTCTAGCTTAAGACTACCAGCATAGTCTGAAACATCAATCTTGATTGCTTCAGTCCTTCCTTCCAAAGCCCTAAGAACTCTATCTTCATAGCTCATTTCTTCCAACCTTTCTTCTGTATTTTCTTCATTTTGGTCAGCACCTCTTCAGTTTTCCTCTTCATCAAATTCATTCCCTCCTTGTATTCCTTGATTATCTATTCACTCACTGAGTCATTCAATCTACCTCTGCATATCCATCATTAATCTTTGCATCGACATGACACCTCCTCTTCCTCTTCCTCTTCCTCTCCCAACCATCTTCCTGCTCTGATACCAAATGATGTAGCACACAGTCCTCTGTCAACAATAAAATTCAATTACCAGATAGAACACATATTTGAAACCTTCAATATTTTTCATTCATCACTGACCCCTCTACAATTCACTACAAACTCTTAAGTAACTAAAAAACTAGAAAAAACAAGAAATCCAAAAATTACCCTTTTTGGCAATTTTTTTACAGGTGTTTTTTTGCCATATTTGGTAATTTTTGAAACAACACCTAAAAAGCTGATATTTTCCCTAAACATGCCCTCGACTAAGTTAGAATGAACATAAACTCAAATTTATTACAAAATAGAACTTTCTAAAAACTAGAAAAAAAACACTAAAAGCTAATTTCGGAGCCCGAGATGAAACTTTCAGCTCCCTAAAATGTGCTAAAATGGACCCCAATTGATCTAAGATCATTGGTAAAACAAATGCCACCATTTGAGGCATGCACCCAAAAAATTTCAGCAAAAACCCAGACCTGAGTCAAAAGTATGACCTCTGGAAGTTTTTGTATGAGATTATGACCTACAAAGGGCCCTGCATCACTATAGCACAAAGGATCTCCTAGAGTTTTGGCCAAAATTGTGCAAGATTATCATGAAATACTTCATGCTATAAGTAAGGTTTGGGATTCTCTATTACTACCATTTTTCTTTTCTCAATCATTTTAGAAATAAAGATTTCATTTCATTTCCATTTTTTATTTTACACTCCATGGAAAGTAATGTAGATGATGTTTAGATAAAGCCAAGAATATGGAAAAAGAAATTATTATCCTCCACCAAGGCCTTATGTTGAGACTCTACAGCTTTCATAGGGCCCTTTTCCCACAACCCACTGTGTCTACTGTCTCTGAAGCCCTACAACAGCCCCATCCTTCACCTTCAGTCTATTTGAAAAATGATCTTGCTACTCCTTCTAGGTCAAAAGGTCTACATGATTCATCCCCCCTATGAGCCCTAAGTCCTCTTAGAATAACCCTATTTTTGATTCACCGCACCCTAGAGACCGGCCGCCCTAATAAAAAGGGTAGGAGGATCATCCTCAATCTTGATAACCTTGAGGATATGGACCCCCAACCAAGCCAAACTCATTGTTCCATCTATCTGGCTAAGGATAGGGGAAAATAATCCATCAATAATATTTTGAAACAGGAGGTCACTATAGACTCTGACGGCCAAGATGAAGCGGATGATAACCAGGACCCCATGGAGGAGAAAGATAACACTTGGCACACTACCATGGAGGAGGTGGATACGACCAAGGAGACCAATGTGGATGTGGGTTACACTAGTTCTGGTCTGGTAGGAAAATTTAAGTTCCAAATTGCTCAACTAGAACGCAGTGTGGCCCAATTAGAGGTGGACCTGGAAACTACTAACAAGAGACTGAAAAACATGACTAAGTTTGCATTGAAGATCATGCAAGCCTCTTCAACCACCCTTTTTATGTTGAATGAGAAGGCCTTTGATGGATAGTTTGTAAGGACAAAGAACCTAGAGAACTTTTCAAGTTCCTACAAGAGGAGTGGGCAGATGTGTTGCTATCCAAACTTCTATGGAAAGGACACTAAACCTAGTTAGGGTTGGGCTTTTTTGGGATGCTCTATCTAGCCCGGTGGGCTATGTTTTCTCTCTAGAGTACCATTTATTTTCTAATTTTATGTTAAGATGTTTCTTCCCTACATGACATGATGAAAACATTTTTATTTCTAGTGCTCTGAACTTGGTCTCTTTCATTAATGTTATGACTGTGAATATCCGTTGCTGGTGCTTTGGTTTTTTGTTATGGTTTTTGATAGAGGTAAAATGCTAAATCCTATTAAATGTTTTCTACTCTATTTGTGGTTAATCTACTGTTAACTCACCTCTAGAGTGTTGTTATTGTGCCATGGGTCAACACCCTCTTGTTGATGGTTTTATAAAAAACATATTCTCATTTGTAAGACAATTATCAACAACACTTATTATATGCTATAAACACATTTCCTACTAATACATAAACATTATGATAACCATGTAAGGTATTCAATTCTTCTTAAAAAATCTTCCAAGTTTGACTCATTCTTCTCTTTACAAAATCAAATACTTAGCTAAGTACATTTACAACCATATCTTTTCTAAAATGTAAATACAAAATATAATGGTACATTTACATCAACATTAAGTAAACTAGTGTATTTAGATCCTTTTTAGTTCTATCTTAATATTCCTTCAATCACATAATAATTTGATCACATCATTTACTATCCTACATTACTAATTAAATTCATATTAATAAGAATCTACAATATCATTGTATCTAAATAACCTATTATATTGTTCACTAGATGCAATTACATCTATATTTCCATTAATACATCAATATCCTTCTAAGTGTGTACAAAATGAATCGTTGAATAAATATAAGTACAATATAGAATATTATAACAACATATACAAGACAAGGATCACTAATACTAAAATTACATAAGTACATGTACAAAGATTCATCCATACAATCACAGACCAATTGATCCTAAATGAGAAAAACATTTAGTAGTTAACCACATGGAGCCAAAAGTCCTACTCCCCCAAGCTAGCATGCTAGACAACAAAGCCCCTCATCAAAAAAATCAATCCAAATTATAATACAAGGTGGAAACCAATCTCTGATCAAGGATAGGAAAATAAAGGAATCATAAAGAAAGGCATGACTACTAGAGACAAGACATAAAACCAAATGGACAAAGAATCTAGGTCACAAGTGGGGTGAGTGTCATTTCATATACCTCACCCCTTAGGTTATCCTAGTAGTCTCTATGGACCCCAAACCCCAAGCAGGAACATGGGGAATCAAACAATCACTCATGAGGACAAGGTAGTTCGATCATGCCATCTTAATGTTACAAGTAGTGGTTGCCATTATACTCAAAGATCGATTTGTTAATCCCAGATACAACCACTAGACTTATAGAAGACACAAGAGGTGGTTAATCCATGTCACAAACCCCATGAGGGACACTGGCCTACTACCAACAATCCACCTCCCAGTGTCACTCATCGTGGCCTGCATGGATTCGAACCTATGACCAAGCTCTGATACCACTTGTTACAAGTAGTGGTTTTCGTTGCACCAAAATATCAACCTATTAATTCCTTATATGACCTCTAGACTTATAGAAGACACAAGAGGTGATTAAGCCATGTCACAAACCCCGCGAGTGACGTTGGTCCACTACCAGCACTTAATTGGTATCTTCTCCCACTCTCGCTTTTAGCTTACACTAGCAATTAAGGCATGGATAAGGAACATATTTATCTTATTAATGTTTATACACCTCCTCCCATTTATTAGGTTACCATTTTATCAATCAACTCGTCAATAGGTTATCCTAATAGCCACTTAGGGCCATGTCAGCCATTGGGAGCTACTCACGTACTTTGCACCTAGGTTGTTTAACCCTTAAGTTCAAAATCATGAAATGGATATACATATGAGTCATATACAAATATAATGTATAAATTTTAATTCTATATAGTAATCATAATCACATGATATGAGTTTAGGAAAACTCATATTTCCTCTCTTTGTGGATAACCCTAAACCATAAATCAAGAATAAATTTGAGCCAATTAATCAATATAGATTTAAATTCACATAAACTATCGAAGAGTGCATCCATGACTGAGAAAATATGATACAATGCAATGCAAATACCTTTGGTAGACCTAAAAACCCTATAATTTACAACATTCTTAAACCCATTTCAAACAATGATTAACTACAAAGAATAGTTATGCAAGAAAACTCATCAATATATTCCACAAAATTTATCTAATAAATCCAATCACTCTAGTGGGAATGAAGATAACATAATTACAAACTCTCCCACTAGTATCTATCGAGATCCAATGGTGTCCAAAAGAAATTTATGGCTTTTGTTTTGAAATTGAGAACCCGACTTGGTGTTCAAACATGCCTTGACTAAAAGAGAAGCATATTCCACAAAACATAATGAAAAAACTACTATGCCAAAATAATATGAAATTAAGGCACAATCCTACCTCTAGAGTTAATTTTTGAAAACTAAAAATTTGTAGTAGACAATACAATGCAAAAGAAATACGACTGACCTAAACCAAGACATAGGATGCACAAAAATAGTCAAAATAAATAAATAAAATAGGACATTAATTTAGTCCTCAAAATGAAATCTAAGAGAAATTCATTTGATATATCTTAGTTTCATTTCCAAAACTTCAATCAATTGAAACCCTATTCACATGTTCACATATTCAAAATATCAACTTTCAAAAATAGGTCTGAATAGAAATTAGGAAAATACATGATTTACTATGTAATAGGATACAATATCGGTTCCAAATTTAAACCATACACAAGTACTAATTATAAAAACTAATAAAATATTAAAAAAAATCATAAATATTAAGGATCAAACAATGATAACAAGGGATTCAATCCCTTCCTTAGGTCTTGCAGAGAATCAACCAAAATAGAAGAAGATGATAATGAAGAAGAAAGAAATCCAAACTTGAAGAGCAACAATTAACCACCCTAACCACTTTAAAAAATATCCTAGGAAAAAATTAATGATCATATCAACTTCCCTCATAAAAATAATACAATTCTCCTCAAAATATCCTATACAATATTGCAAGAAAAAAAATGAAACTCACAACCAAATTAACAATAAAAGTCCTTGAAAACTCTCAAAAAAATTCCCTCAAAATATCATGCAATTCCACCCTCCCAAGAATAAATAAAATCAATAAAAATATATATACCAATAGGTGTGAGGGATGACAATATTTAGAAGCTTAAGAGATAGGACAAATAAGAGATACAAGATAATATGATCAAAGGAATAATTCAATAATGATCAAATGATAATTGATAATACATGTATACAATGTAGATGTGCCTGAATATATAGGAAATATAAGATAAATAGAAGATATGCAAGTGATAATATATCAATCACACTAGGTGTAATCACATGTCTACCAAAGGTGGATTATCCTCCATAGTACATCAAAGTGTGTGCAACATGTGCAATAATGAGAGGATTATAATGTGATAAGAACAGTAAAGGTGGATCTCACACACAAAGAGGTATGAGATGATAACTATCACCACCTAAAGTAGGAATTCTCCTACACCATGTGCTAAAATGAAATGTGAACTCCTAGGTGTCTCAATGACAATTAATATGTAAATGCATTATCCTAAGTAAACTTAAGTAAAGTGTAATTAGTAAATACTTAAACACACCAACACCCCCCTTAAGTGAAACTTAGGGGAATGCACTTAAGCTCACAATCATATCTGACAATGCATGATGGGTCCCATCTACTAGGCCATGTCAGGTACCCATGTACAAACAACAAGTGCAAATGATCTACAATGTAATCTCTCATTAAGTGGAGAAAGAGGGAAAACCTCATGGGAAAAACCCTCCCACAAAAAGAGAAATAAGTACAATAATAGAAAATGAGATAGAAGACCTCATGTGAGGAAAAGATACCCCCATAAGAGAGAATAGAGAAGTCAAATGACCCCCCTTAAAGAAATATCCCACACCCCCAAGAGAGCTTGCAAGTGAAGACACTTTCTCTCAGTGAAGGGTTTGGTGAAGATATCTGCAACCTGCTCTGCTATAGGACAATCCTACATCTCAATGACCTAGTAATTTTTAGCTCTTTGATAAAGTGCATATTAACATCAATGTGTTTGGTTTGGTGATGTTAGACTAGATGTCTTGAGATCTCTATAGCACCCTGATTATCACAATGAATGATTGTAGGTCATGGAAAGCTGAAACCAAATTCCTTTAGGATATGATAAAGACAAATAGCCTATGTAGCTACAATAAAATCTCCTCTGTTATACTCTCTCCTATGGTGATACTTGGACTTTCTAATTTGGACATTCTATTATGATGGTTAGAACTATATATTTACATTTATGTTTTGTGGATGATGATATGTTTATCAGATGATTTATATGCTCATTTATGGTTATCATTTATGTTGTAAAGTTGTCTATACTGAGATATATGACTAGATATAGTGTTTTCATTATGGCAACAAAGTCATATAGAAGTTTGGAATCAACACACTTAGTGTAAAGATCAGAATTTAGTTAAGTGTTGAATACTGGACAACGTACATAATTCCTGCAGCTCAGAGCATCAACACATGTGTGTATGGATGAATTATGGTATGCACCCTGGAAGTTAAGTTTTTTAGACTATACTTATGCTTAGTCTATGAGCACATAAGTAGATATGCAAAGATGTGAAAGTTACAGTCAGTTGAAGTTGCACAGCAGTGTGTGCCAGCAGACAATAGAGCATAGAGCCGATAGTTAGCATTTTGGTTTGCGATTATAATTTAATGTTGTAAAGTCCATGTGCCCATTGTATTTAGGTTTCCAACATGTTTATATGTATAATTGTAAGCACGCTTAAGCCAGTTCATTAGGAAGCATTGTTTCTAATTAGTTATAGGGCTGACCTAATTGTTTAGTTTGTATGAGAGTATAAATATAAGATGCACCCACTGTATTTGGTATGGAAGTTGTAATAGAGTTGTGATAAGAAGAGAAGAGGTATGCGAAGATAGCATAAGATGTATTAGAGCTTTGCTAGAGGTCAAAGCATCAGCACACCGAAGGAACTGATCAGACAAGCAGTGTCACAATGACAGTTCACCTACAAATATAGTGTGTATCTAAAATCAGAAGGTTGTAGCCTTCACCATTTGAGCAGTGAGCTCTAGGACAATGAGTCCACTCCCCTAATAGGGATCATTGTAAAAGACTCCTAATAGGGTCCGACCCTTAACAAGGTCTACTATACTTAAACCATTGTAAAGCTACCCCTAATAGGGTAAAGGATCTTCTAACAAGGATCACAAAACACTAGTGTAGAATATTAGTGGGTATCAAGTTCCACTGAGGTTTTTACCTATTTGGCTTTCCCCGTAACCATATTGGTGTCATGTGTTGATTTCATGTTTCATGTTTATGTGAATATTTAATTCAATACTTAAGCATTTAAGTTTAGCATAAAGATTAAATTAAAAAGGTAAATTATAGTGAACATTAATTCACCCCCCCTCCTCTCAGTGTTCCCATTCCCAACTATTGGTATTAGAGCTCTAGTCCTTAGCAAAAAAGTTTAACAACTTGAGGAGATCATGAACAAAGTAGAAATGAAACATCTGAAGAAGAATCTTGAAGCCGCTCTTGAAGACCTAGACAATTCAGAAAGAGAAATTGAAGAACAAAGAAAAATTCAGTGATGCTCAATTAGTTATCAGAAGACTAAGAAAAGATTTGAAAGGACACTCTAATAGTGATCTTGAAGAAAAATTCAAGAAGTTGAGTGAAGAAAATGTATCCTTATTGAGTCAGCTTGAAGAATTTGATGACAAACTGATGAACAATCAAGATGTCTATAATGAACAAGTCAAGGAGAATCTTCAACTCAATGAAGAGTTAAGGGAAGAAAATTTGGAAATCTTGGATCTAAGGAATTGCAAAGAAAGATTGGAGTCTAAATTGAAAGAAGAAAAGAACCACATTGACAAATTACACACTAGTTTTGCTTTGATAGAATCTTAGTTGTATGCGAGAAGAGTCAAAGGAGACACTAGCTGTATTGGATACAATGAAGCACAAAATCAAATTGATAATATGCAAGCAAGAAAGGAGACACAAAAAGACTCCACTAATACTGAAAAGATTGAAGATCAAACTGAAGACAATGGTGGACCACCTAAGAATGAGTGCAAGCCTGTAGAATGCACTTGTTTTGCATGTAACAAGCATGGACATATTGCAAGGAATTGTACAGAGGTAAGATCTTTTAATGGTTACTGTTATTCATGTAATAAATTTGGTCATAAAGCTATGAATTGAAAGACTAGTAAGAAGAACACGATTCAACATGATCAAAGAAATCAGAATCAGACAAATGTAAGAAGCTCTCAGAATGTTACATGCCAGATATGTAACTATAATGGTCATACAGTGAGACAATGTAAAATGGTGACTCATGTCAATGTGCCAAGGAATATAAGGCCTCCAGTCATTTATCACTCTTGTAACAAGGTTGGACATATCTCAAGATTCTATAAATCAAGGACACAAGGTCAGGAAAGCCCTAAAAAGGCCGAAGAACTAGTTTTGGATCTTGAAGGAGAAGTCAAGTTTGTGAAAGCCTCAGAAGATGCGAGATTGATTTGGACAGAAGGAAAGAAGGACAAAGCTGATGAGAATGTATTGGATGCATCCACAGTGGATGCACCCTCTACATCTGCATGAACGGCCCTCAGGGTCATAGGGGGAGCTAATTTAGCTCTAGACCCCTACGTGGTTGGTATACACATCCTCTGAGTATGCACCTTTGGACTTAAGATTTTGGAGTGTATAGGAACCTTTGTGCAGGAGCGCACATGCTTAATGTTAGTAGAACTTGAGTTAGAAATTTTGAAGTGACAACTTGGTTTATGTGACTTGTATTAATGGAAAAATTCTCACTTTAAGTACATAAAAAGTTGTTTTCATTATTCATTGCATTCGAATTTAGAGAAATTGAAGAGTAGATAGAGCCTTGGAAGTTATTGTGAATATTTGGAGATTGAACTATCAGTGTTTGTAGTGCATTTGATCAGTTGCAGAAACTCTAGCTCGTTGCATTGATTCGGAAGCCGTCAGATAATCTCAGAGATCAATTGGAAAGTGATTCACAAGTAAGTCATGGCATAGTTGATTGATAACATCAAAGCTATCAAACATGACAAGACAAAGATATTCAGGTTTTGGTCACTAATCATCTATATGTACCTTCATATAGTTGGAAGAGTATCAGACTTGTATCTAGAAAAGTCCATTCCAACCATGCCACAGATATCCCTCAAATAATCCATTGAAAGCTCATTGAGAGACTATATTACATTGGAATTAAAAACCTCTATTCCAGATAAAGTATGGGATATTTTAGAATACCAAAAGAAACAAGAAAATGAAGAGGATCTAAGGATCAGAGAAAAGGTATTAGAAGATAGTCTACCAGTATGTTCTAATGATGAAAAGATACTGATATTGAATTTAGTGAAGCCGTACCTAAGAACAAAGATGAGGACTCTTAACATTATGAACAAAGACTATGAGCTGATAACAAAGGAAATAGAGAAGGCTTTTGAGAAGGTGTTCTTAGAACAACACATGAAACCTCCTTCTATGCCCATCACTCATGCATCTAGTAAGCAAGACAAAGCAGTAGAGACCTTCAATGTACTAGTGATAGGTCCTCAGGACTCAACACCCACATATGGAACTCAAACAGAGGCAAAAAAGTTTGTGCCCATCTCAGAATCACACAAAGACAACACTATTATCATAGATAATGTGGAGATAGCCATGGTGGCTACTAATAAGGATTTGGACAAGTTTGAGGAAGATTTTGTCAGTATTGAAGAAGCTGAAATCTTATGCAGCAATACACCTCCCACTCAACAAGAAGAAATACACATTGAAGATAGATCTGATGAGAAAGATGAAGAAAAGAAAGAAGAAGAGGAAAAAGAAAATTAACATAAGGATGAAACATCAGATAAACTGGTCATAATGAAACAAGAAGTGACAGACAACATGTTAGGAATGGGAACACTGAGAGGGGGCGGGGGGGTGAATCAGTGTTCACTGAACTTTATCTTTTCTTCTTAATCTTTATGCTTAACTTAAATGCCTAAGTACTGAATTAAAAATTCACATAAAACATGAGACATAAGAATAACACATGACACCAATATGGTTACGGGGAAACCCAAATAGGTAAAAACTCAAGTGGGAATTGACACCCGCTAATATTCTGCACTAGTGTTTTGTGATCCTTGATAGAAGATCATTTACCCTGTTAGGAGTAGCTTTATAATGCTTTTAGTATAATAAACCTAGTTAAGGGTCAAACCCTGTTAGGAGTCTTTTAAAATGATCCCTGTTAGGGGAGTGGACTCACTATCCTAGAGCTCACTACTCAAATGATGAAGGCTACAACCTTCTACTATTAGATACACACTATATCTATTGGGTGAATTGTCATTGTGACACTGCTTGTCAGATCAGTTCCTTGGTGCGCTCATGCTTTGACCTCTAGAAAATCTCTAATACATCATATGTAGACTTCCCATACATCTTCTCTTCTTATCACAACTCTATTACAACTTCCATGCTAATTACAATGGGCGCATCTTATATTTATATGCTCATACAAAGAAAATAATTAGGTCGGCCCTATAACTAATTACAAACAATACTTCCAACTGAATTGGCTTAAACATGCTTACAATTATACATGTACATATGTCAGTAACCTAAATACAATGGGTGCATAGCCTCTACAACATTACATCATAGACACAAACCAAAATAGTTATTGTCAGCTCCATGCTCTGTTCACTGCTGGCACACACTAGCTGTGCAACTTCAACAAGCTGTAACTTTCACATCTTTGCATATCTACTTATGCACTCTTAGACTAAGCATAAGTATAGTCTACCAAGCTTAACTTCGAGGGTGCACATCATAATTCATCTTTACACACATGTGTTGATGCTCTGAGTCTCTAGTACTCTGTTAACTATCCAGTCTTCAATACTTAACTAAATTCTGATCTTTACACTTAGTGCACTGACTCCAAACTACTATATGACTTTTTTTCCATAATGACAACACTATCTATAGTCATATACTTTAGTATAGACAACTTTCCAACAATTTCCCCCTTTGTCATTGATGGCAACAAAGGCATATGGCCAATTTTCTAACTGTCCCTTTACACAAAACATTTTGTCTTCTATACATCTTTACTTATATCTGCCTATACATATATGTACTCCATATTCTATACAACTCCCCCTTTGACATTAATGAAAAAGATGCATCAAAATTTTTATCTACATACATTTACTAAGGAAAAACATTTGGATATGCAATCTTGAGTTTCTAGATCTCCTTCTTCCAAAAGGTTATCAGAGAATTGACTATATGTAGATGGGCGCATAATGCATATTGAAGCTTCTCCATGTTCTCCAATTCTGTGCTCAAACCTTGGTCATAGGTAATCATAGTTGCATCAATCTCCTTAATGTTTTGATTGAGAATGTCTAGTGAGGGCACAAGAGCATTCCTCAACTGAGTCTGTCTAGACCTTATCTTCTCCATTTCTTTCTTTTCCTTCTCAATTATGTCTAACTAACCTTGATAGACATTGTTACACATGTTTACATTAGTGGAAGTATCTAACACTGAATTCTTTATCTTCTCATTCATTGCCTCTGCATATTTGATCTTCTTAAGATGGGCATCAGTGAACTTATCCTAATCCATGGATACTGCAATGATTTTCCTTCCTTGATCTACATATTCCTTCAATGATGCCTGACCAGACTTAAGAGAGTTTAAGTCTAGTGCAAAATTAGTCATCAACTCATTAAGTCTCTTCTTTAAGTATTTCTCTTCTGCCACTATGGCCGTAGATTCTTCTAGGTTTGAGAAATTAACCTTGAACTGTGAGATGACAGTGCCCACATCATCAACTGAATGTACCTTTACTAATTTTTTTGTCTTCTAGTAGCAAACTATTCAGAATATTTACTGATTCTACCAAAAGAGAATTCCTCATTGCTTGCTTCTCCTTAGCCTTCTCCATAGCTAGGACACTAAACTTAATCAAATCTTCTTCCTTCCAGGAGTCCAAACTACTTGTGTCTAGTGTCAAACTTGACAACAATGCATAGGAAGGAGTGATGGGAGTGTTGTCCATCACTTCTTGCTTCACCTTGACCAAATCAACAAAAGATTCATCATTATTTTCTACCTCTGTTCCTTCTTTCTTTTCTTCTTCTTTCTCATTAGAAATGTCTTCCATGATTACTTCTTCTTGTTGAGTGGGAGGGGTAATGTTACATAAGATCTCTACTTCTTGTGTACTTATAAAAGCCTCCTCAAACTTATCTAAATCTTTATCAGTAGCCGCCATGGATATTTCCACATTATCAATGATGAATGTGTTGTCCTTGAGTGATCCTGACATGGGTGTAGAGTGATCTACCTCTGATTGTGCTTTTGTTGTGGGTGATGAGTCTTGAGGACCTATCATTGGTTCATTAGTGGGATCTACCACTTTATCTTTCTTAATGGGTGCATGAGTGATGGGCGCAGTAGGTGGTTTGATCTATTGTTCTAACAACACCTTCTCAACTACTTTTTTTGTTTCCTTCGTTATTATCTCATAGTCCTTGTTCATGATATGAAGAGTTCTCATCTTTGTTCTTAGGTGTGGCTTCATCAGTTCCAATATTAGTGCTTATTTATCCTTAAAACATACTGGCAGAGTATCTTCTAGTACTTTTTCTCTTATCCTTTGATCTTCCTCATTGGCTTGTCTCTTTAGGTGTTCTAAAGTATTCCAAACTTTATCTGGAATAGAGGTCTGCATTTCAAGAACTATTTTCTTGAACTTTATCATATGCTTGATAATCATTCCATAAATTTCTAACTTATCAATCTCACTATATGAATCATAACGTTTTCCTACATGATCAATTCTGCCTTCATCAATAATTCTAGAGCTCAAAACTTTAAGGCTAGACCTGACTCCTACCTTGGGAGGTGCTTGAGTGTTTGTCTTGCTCCTTGTAGCATGTGAGGATGGATGACTGGTGTTTGTTTCTTTCTTCCTCTTGGAAATAGGCTTATACTCTAGTGGACCTATAGGATCACTAATTTCTATGGGCGCAGAAGGAGTATTGTCTTCCTTACCCTTCTGACTATCATCCCTTTCTACTTGTATTTTCTTCATCTTAGGATCTTCTTATTCTTCTACTGATGTGCTCTTTAATTCAAGAGAAATCTTCTCTTCATATATTCCCCACCTAGGTTCATTATCATCTTTAGGGGCTGATAACAGTATCTGTGCATAAGCTTCAAGAACTTGATCTTCAACCTCATACCCAAGTGGATGAATCCACTTAGTTCTAGGTTCCATAGCTTCCATACATGTAGTATCAATCTCCACCATGAAGCATATTGTGTCTTTGTACTTCTCCACAATACTCTCAAGAATTTTGTACCTCATTTGCATCTTAGCTCTAAAGGTCTTCAATTCCAAAGTAATGAAATTTCTAAGTGTGCTTTTTGTGGATGCCTTGTATGATATATGAGGCATGGTAGGAATGGACTTGTCTAGATACAAGTCTACCACTTTACCAACTATATGAAGGTACATATAGATGATTAGGGACCCAAAGCTGAATACCTTAGTCTTGTCATGCTTGATAGCCTTGATATTGTCTATCAACTGTGTATGCAAGATCTCACACAAGTTGAACTCTCCATCTTCTTGCACAAGATGGATAGCTGCTAGAATAGTGCCCACAGACACACTATTCACCCTGCTGGTATGATGAAATCTATAACCCAATATCATTGATATCAACTTGATGTCTGATTTCTCTATGGGCTCAATGGTCATGCCATGCTTATCACTCCTAGATTTGCACACTTGCTCCACCATTTTTCTGACATCCTTACCTACTGGAAGGATGGTGTCTATCTTAGAGAGGTCTGTCAGTTCATGAATTAGGTCTCTTGTGATTCTTACTAGTACATCTCCAATCCAAAACAAATCATCATCGATTCTACTCAACAAAATCTTAATCTAGTCTTCCTCATAGAACTCCCATGCCATAGCATATTTGACAATGGGGTGATCATTCCATTTAGTGTATTCATCTTTGAATGTTTTATCTGGTTTCAACATTGTGTCCATGTGTGCCCTTAACCTATCTAGTCCAATAGGTTCCTTCTTACAATAGATGTAAGCCCTTATGTCTTCTACATGCATGACGCCCATTGGCATGTGGGAGAATGCTCCCTCTAAATAATCTAGGGTTGACTTGAACGGATGCCTCTTAAAAACATATCTATTCTTTTCAGCTACATCATAAACAATAGGAGTGGCCATGACTTGTTAGATGCTTTCCAATTGATCTCTGAGATGTTCTGAAGGATTCTGAATCGATGCAATGAGCTAGGGTTACTTGTAACCGATCAAATGCATTGTAATCACTAATGATTCAATCTCCAAATCTTCACAACTACTTCCAAGGTTCTTTTGCTCTCTTAATCACTCTGAATATGAATGTAATGAGTGAACAAACAACTTTATGTGTACTTAAAGTAATAATTTCACCATTAATGCAACTTGTGTAAACCAGGTTGTCACTTCAAAAATTTCAAACTCGATCTCTACTTTCAATCAACATGTGGGCTCTTGCAAAAAGGTTCCTACATGCTCCAAAAGATTAAGTCCAAAGGTGCATACTCAGAAGATGAGTATACCAGCCACGCAGGGGTCTAGATCTAAATTAGCTCCCCCTATGACCTTGTGCCCTTGATTTACAAAACCTTTATATATGTCCAGCCTTGTTACAAGTGTGATAAATCACTGGAGGTCTACTATTCCTCGGCACATTGACATGAGTCACCATTTTACATTGTTTTGTTGTATGACCATTATAGTTACATATCTGACATGTAACATTCTTAGAACTTCTTACATTGGTCTGATTCTGATGTTGAATCCTATTCTTCTTGCTAGTCTTGCAATTTATTTCTCTATGACCAAATCTATTACATGTATAATAGTAACCATTAAAAGGATTTACCTCTGTACAGTTTCTTGCAATATGTCCATGCTTGTTACATTAAAAATAGGTGCATTCTCGTGGCTTGCGCTCATTATTAGGAGGACCATCATTATCTTTTGTTTGATCTTTACTCTTCTCAGTATCAGTAGACTTCTTTTGTGTCTCCTTTCTTGCTCACATATTATTGTAGACATGGAAAATTGGCAAAGGCTTAAATCAATCAAAAGGTGCATCAAATCATCAAAATAGCACGAAAAATTGATCAATGGAACAAAGGCAATTCAAATCAAAGGAAAATTCAATTAAATGATTAAATGATTAAATAAAGCTTGAAAAAGGAAAAAAAACTAAGAAATTGATTAAATTCAATTAATGACATAGTTGTTGAAATGAAAAATCAAAATGAACCTCTTACCCTTCATGGCTAAATTTAATTACTTTAATTAATTAATAAATATGAAATTCTCTCAACAAAGCAAAAAAGGAGACAAAATGGACACAAATCACTCACTTTTGTTGAAATGGTCCAGCCTTTTGAAACCATTTAAATGTTTGTCCCCCAATTTAGGGACAAAGCAAAGCCAATTGACCTTACCCAAGCATAACCATGGTTATCTCACTCTACCCCCTACCCTTGGGAAAATCTTATAAATAGAAGGCATTTTGAGGCATTATTCATCCACTCCATATCTTTGAATTGCAGCAAAGCTCTTGCAATTTGCATCCACATCACTCACTTAGCATTTTCATTGATAATTAGCTTAAATTGTTGATCATTCTAGAGATTTTCTTATCAAATAGAGCTAGAATTTGATAATTAGATCTAGTTTGCATATCATTCTTAGTTCAATTCTCATAATTAGAGTGTCACTAGTGAGGATTTGTAGCTGAGAGCCTCACTTACTACTTCAATTTAGAGAACCATGAGATATTTAGATTAATTGTGCATTATTTAGATTAGTTTGCTTTGAATAGTGTAAATTCTCTTTAAATCTTATTATTTCATGAAGGTGTAAATCATTCACACACAAATGGCGCCCACCGTGGGGCTCTAGGCCTCAAATTTATCATAATTTCCATGTTATTTGCAAAATTTAGGCTAGAATTGCATGATTTTGCTCACTGTTTGCAGGTTACAGGAAAGAAATAACACTTGTAGGTAAAGAAATCATGCCTAAAGAAAAGAGCTGTCACTTTTGGAAATTAAAATGTCACCTGGAGTCTGAACGCTCACGCTTCCTAGCCTGCAGAATCACGCTTCTAGAGAAAGAAATCACGCTTGCGAACATTAAATTCTCACGTCATAGACAAGCAATTGATGCCTTTGGCTATTTAGATGTCACCTAGAAAGAATTAAAAGCCACGGCCGAGCAATGAGTTTACACTTGGTGTAAAGGGAGTTTACTGCCTTTCGCATTTAATTTGTCACTTTTATTATTTTAAATGTCGCTTTCAATTAATTAAATGTCGCTTCTCTGAGTTAATTTGTCGCTTGAAATAAAGAGTTCATGCATCCATTTAATTTGATATTGCACTTATTTACTTTAATCTCACTTGAGCCCCTTTTGGTGACGCTCGTGGTTAAAGTAATTACATCTTTATTAAATTAGATCTCGCCTTTAGCACATGAAATGTCGCCTGGTTTAGCATTTATATTGTATTAGAGTAATTGCTGTTGTCGCATGTATTAAAGATTTCACGCATTTGACAAATTTGATATCGCACTTGTCTATTTTAATCTCTCTTGAGCCCTTTTTGGTGACGCTCGCGGTTAAAGTAGTCACGCCTTTGTTAAATTTTATCTCGCCTGCAGTCTAGATGATGTCACCTGACTGTATTTTCTCTATTTTGTCAAAATAAGGACTGTATGCTAACTTTGCTATCATTTTTTTTGTCTCAGGAGCATGGTCTATCATAAGAAAGTGCAAAAACCAGAGAGAAGGCACAATTTAGAGGAGAAATTGATCTCTAAAAGGATAAGGAAAGAAAACCGGGTACATTCTACCTTTGTTCTCAACAATGATTTAGAGAAAGAAGTAGAATTATATGCTAAATACATTGCTATTGTAGATGCTTACAAACGAAAATATGTCTCATTAAATTAGGAATTTAGTCCTTAAATTTGTAAGAATTTTGCAAGTATTTTTGTAAAAAGGGAATCAAAAGCATAATCAATCATATCTTTTTTTTAGCTTTGATTTTGGTTTCCCCTCACTTTGTTTGTATTGTGCTGACTAACTTGTTGATGGAGGGAATGTTTTGCTAAGGTAAGAGAAGGATTTGGAGAGAAAAATGAAAAATCTACTACTTAAAAATGCGCCTAGCCTTTGCTAGCATCGTTTGAGGTATTTTTCTCATCAAGCTTGCACTTCCCTTAAATTGTGGCATTTTCAAAGTTCAAAACATAGTTTAATCATAAAAGGAAAAAATAAACACTTCAATTCTAAGAACCCCTTTGTCACGGGGTTGAAAAAGAACCAAATTGATTGTGAGTGTTTGGGATAAGGGAAAAGCAATAGGGATATGCTCTTCACTCTTTGAGTGAATCAAATTCCCAAACTTGCTCTACCAAATCCACTTTTCATGCTTTCAAATGAACATGTTTAAAACTTAGTGGGCTCGCCTCCCGAGATTGCCTTAGAAGGGCTGGTGAGAGGGACAGCCCAAAGTGGGATACACTTGCTTTTTTCGTGAGAATCCGACCCACTATAAAATGAAATGCGGGTATCCTTAATGGGGTACACGAAAAAAGGATTTTAGCTCTTTCAAACTTCCTCTAGTAGTCCTAACAGATTGCGCAAAATCGTGCTTTTGTGCATGTGGGAAGCCCCTTAACATAGTTGGGGGATGAAAAGCTAAGATCTCTTTTGAATGAAAAACTTACTACATAATGGTAAAATAGCAAAACTACCTATTAGAGCCATGTTTACGAACCAATTATGTGCTAGGTAGATTGTGTGGAAGCTATTCTTGTGTTTAAACCAATGAAAACGTTCAAAAATATACACATTAGAGCATTCTAGGGATATGGTATCCAATTGATGTGTGTGTTGAGATTGTTTTTATTTTCAAACAAGATATTCCAAAGTTATTGATCAAAACACCATTAAAATTTTAAACCATTTAAAATTGATCAAAAACTTTTACCTTATTCCAAAAATAGCTTATCAAGAGAAGAAAGTCAACATACTCTCAAAGTTTGTTCATGCCTGTTATTACAAGGTCACTCTCTATAAGGAAAGCATTACAAATAGACAGGACCTACAATGGAGAAGAGCTCCCATTTCCCAAGAACACTTTCATTGCTTCACGAGTGACTAAAAAACCCGCTAAGGAAAAAGACATTAACAAGATGTTTAGTGGTACCCTAGGAAATATTGATCCCAACAACCAAGGGAACAACATGAATGGGGGTATAGATCCTAACAACAATCAAGGGAACAACATGAATGGGGGTATGGATCTTAACAACAATCAAAGAAATTCTAATAATGGAGGAAGAGATCCTAATTCTCAAGAGGCAAATTCACAAGGCAACAACTTATTTCCTCCTCATAATACAAACTTACCCCCAACTGCAGAAGAAGCCATGATGGAAAGAGCATTAGAGGCAAGACAATGTCCTTATTTCATAGAACTAATGAAAAAGACCATGCTTATGGATAAAGAAAAACACTTCATGGACTTAATACAAACGGGGGTAAAGCTACCTAAAGATTTTGACATAGAGCAATTAAAGCCCAAGGAAATAGAAGACCCTATGGAAGCAATGAGGGAACAATTCAAGGCATTACAAATGGAAATTGACAGTTTGAAACAAAATGGGGCTCCTAAGCCTTTTTCTATTGAAACCTTATGTCCTTTTCCATTCGATAAGAGTTTGGTCATGGTGCCTTTTCCCATTAATGTAACATTTCCTAAATATGAGAGGTATGAAGGAACATCTGACCCACATGATCATCTTCAGGGGTTTTGTGCATTAAGTCTTGAATTCATGCATGAATCAACCTATTTAATGAGACTATTCCCAAGAAGTTTGGGAGGAACAGCCATGGATTGGTTTTCAAAACTACCATCCGGCATAAAATCCTTTGAAGAGTTAGCATCTAAATTCATGACTCATTACTCTTATAACATCAAACATGAGGTCACAATGATAATGTTATGTAACATGAAGCAACAAGATGGAGAATCCTTTCTCACATTCTTGCAAAGATGGAGGACTGCATTTGCTAGATATCCAAGAAGTGTACCAGAGAAAGAAAAAATGGATATCTTTATTAACGGTTTAAGAAGCAAGCTGAATTATAGACTAAGGATGCAATGTCCTAAAACCTTCCAAGATTTGATTGATAACGGAATTACAACAGAAGAAGTGTTGATTAAGAGTGGAGAGTTGAAACTGTACAAGGAAAATAAGAATAACTCTAACTCCAACAACAACAATACCAACAATAACAACAATCCAAATAAAAGTTGGTACAACAACAATAGCTGTTATGCTACAAAGAATAACAACAAGGGCATTGTTAATGATGGTGTAGTGGAATCCAGCAACTTGAAGGTGATTCCATTTGCCCTTACAAAGACACCAAATCAAGTGAATAATGCTAATCAAGCATATAATGCACCTTCCAACAACAACAACAACAATGCCAATAAGAATAATCAAGGAAACAAGGATCAAAATAGCAAGTATGATAAGTATTTGAAGCCCACTCCCGCAAGACACTTTACACCCTTGGGAGAATCACTTGAAACTACATTAAAGGCTCTCATAGCTAACAATGTTATTACATTACCCGCTATTAAGCCTTATGAACCAGACCACAAGCCAGGGTGGTGGGATGTTAAGCATCATTGTGAATATCATAGGATTCGGGGGCACCCTACAAATGAATGTCTACAATTAAAGAATGTGGTGCAAGACTTGATAGATAATAACATAATCACTGTTGATGGACCCCAAAATAATGAAGATCATACGGCCTTCAAACAACCTTTTTACAAACATGATAAAAGTGAGTCATCAAATGGCAAGAAACAAAGTTCCAATAATCTCAACTTTGCACCATCATATGATCATATTGTTAATGCTATCATCATTAATGAACAGCCTCAAAAGGAAGCAACAAATGTCATTACAAGAGGGCAGAATTCTAGAATGACTTTACAAGGGATAGTCCCTCAAAACACCAATATCCCACCATCCAACATTGTGGTCAAACAACCTCCTACAGCAGCAAGGCCTTATAGTTTGGTGGACCAATTGCAACATACTCCAGCACAAATCTCAATCTTAGAGTTATTGAAGTTGTCACCAAATCATAAAGAGATTTTGGAAAAAGCTTTAGAAGAGACACATGTTTCTACTACCCTAGGGGAAGAAAAATTTCAAAATATGGTAGGACATCTTGTGACTCCTCATTGTCTTTCATTTTTCAATCAAGATGACATGTCTATAACTCATCCTCAAAATTTGCCATTACATATAGAGGTTTTGATTGAAAGGCATAGAGTCAAAAGAGCCCTTATTGATGGAGGGGCTGGCCTTAACATATGCACATTGAGTCTTGTAAAATCCCTAGGTCTATCCGAGTCTTGCATTGACCCTACAAAGAAAATCACCATAAAAGTTTATGATGAAGCTGAAAGAGCTTCTAAAGGCATGATTGTGTTGCCCATCCAAGTGGGACCAGTCAAGAAGGAAACCAAATGTCAAGTGTTGGACATGAAATTAACCTATAACATCTTATTGGGAAGACCATGGATTCATGAGATGCAAGCTATCCCATCCACATACCACCAATGCATCAAGTTCCCATACATGGGTGAAGAAATCACAGTGGGAGGAGACTCAAATCCATTTCAATATTGTAATGCACTCAAACCCTTGCATGAATTATACATTCCACATAATTGTGAAGGATTTGTTCCAAGAATCACCAATGAAGATGCACAAAATCCTCTTCAAGCTAGCTCCACTACATCAACTAAGGGCAAGGAAAAAGTGAGCTATGAGGGTCCAAATGTGATGGAAAGTCCGTATGTGGCACCTAAATTGGAAACAGTGATCTACAAACCTACTAAAGAGGAAAAAGAGCAAGCTAAAATAGATCATTACCAATACATGAGTGAGATGATGAACAAATTTGATAAAACAATGCAAGATTAGTTCAAAAGGGGTAGGAGAATATTCAGTTTTCCTATTTGACATGCCCATGTCTCCCAAATCACATGGAAAACCCTCAAAAGAACATCTTCCACATAAGTATAATTCTTATTTTTTGAGGGAAGATAGTAAAGCAACATGGGATAAGGAAGAGGATGATGTCCTTCAATGGCTTTATCATGATGAGGATGGTACCCTAGACAATCCCATGGAAAGAATTCAGCATGTCAATATACAAACAGAGCAATATGGGAAAGGATTTGATATTATGCAAAAGATGGGATAAAAAGGAAGAGGACCCCTAGGCCAAAGAAATAGAGGATTACTAGAACCTATTGAACCTATTTGGAGGGCAAGTCATGAAAAGTCCGGAGTAGGTTTTCAATATAAGGGAGAAAGTTCAAGTCCAATGCATGATTTTCATCCTCAAATAAATGCATTAGAATCCGAAGGAGATAGTGATGACTCTAGGGATTATGAATGGGATACTTTATCAGATGAGTCATGTCAAGATAAAGAAGTCATTGCTATACATACTTATGCAAAAATCCCAAAACAAGATGCTCCAATTAATGAAGAATCTCCTATTCAAAGGCCTAATATAGAACAAGCATCTAGTAGTGGAGCATGGAAAGAAACATTTTGGACACCTTCAAAGGAGGGAAATTCAAACGTTAGTTTTAACCCGCTTGTGGATTTTCCCACATTGTTTCCCGTAGAGGTCGACGAGGATTCAAGCGAAGGGGACTTTGACCCTACTTCCATGGATCATCTTGAGGAAGCGCACATCATAGATCTAAATGATACAATGTATGAACCTTCAAATGAAGTCATGTCCATAAATCCTATTGATGATACCTTACCCAATAACTCCTTAATTTTGATACATCCAAACCTCATTGATTGGGATCAAACTGAACCACATGACTTACTTTACTTCCCAAATGACCAAGCAACAAACCAATACCTCAATGCAGTTGAACCCTCTTTCACCAATGAACTCAATACAGACATGATGACAACAGCAAGGGTCCAATCTCTTAGTCAAAAAAAGGAAAAAATGAAAATAAAAATAAAAATGAGAAGTTCTATTGGTGAAAACCTAACTGTGGCACCATTAGAACCAAAAACAATGAAAATAAAAGACGTTTCTTTTGGTGAAAACCCAATTGTGGCACCATTAGAAGAGAGATTGGACACTTTGCCTGAACATGAAGAAGAACGGTCATCTATTCTTATAGAACCAACAGAAAAAGTTAACATTGGTACAGAACTAGAGCCAAAGGTTGTACACTTGGCTGCATCACTTACATCTCTTGAAAGAGAGGACTTTATCAAATTCTTCCAAGAGCAACAAGTAAATTTTGCATGGTCATATGCCGATATGCCTGGATTGGATCCTGATTTCATAATGCATCATCTGAATGTTAGACCCAGAGTTAAACCTATGAAGCAAAAACTAAGGAAAATGCACCCACATGTGGCTCTTTTAGTCAAGGCAGAATTGGAAAAATTGTTAAAGGTGGGATTCATAAGAACAATAGCATATGCTCATTGGATCTCTAACATTGTGCCGGTTACTAAGCATGATAAATCTATCCGTGTGTGTACGAATTTCAGATATTTAAACCTTGCATGTCCCAAAGATGACTTCCCATTACCAAGCATTGATACCATAGTGGATTTGACAGCAGGTCATGCAATGTACTCATTAATGGATGGATTTAGTGGTTACAACCAAATCAAGATTGCTCCCAAAGACCAAGAAAAGATAGCATTTACTTGCCCTTGGGGTACTTTTTGTTGGAATGTCATGCCCTTCGGTTTAAAAAATGCTGGAGCTACATATCAAAGGGCCATGACAACTATTTTCCATGACATGATGCATACTTTCTTAGAAGATTATGTGGATGACATTCTAGCAAAATCCCACAATAGAGAAGAGCATTTACAAATCCTAAGAAAAATATTCATTCGGTTAGAACAATTCAAAGTTAGACTAAACCCAAAGAAGTGTGCCTTTCGTGTCCAATCTGGCAAGTTATTGGGTTATATAGTGTTAGCAAAAGGCATTGAAGTTGATCCTAAAAAAGTACAAGCCATTCTAGAAATGGAGATTCCAAGAAATATTAGCCAAATGAGGTCACTACAAGGAAAGATTCAATCAATAAGGAGATTTATCTCTCAATTAGCAGAAAAGTGTCACTCATTCCCCAGATTGTTACACAAGGACACTACATTTATGTGGGATGAAGAATGTGATAAGGCTTTTGCTACTTTGAAGACTTATTTGATAAACCCACCTATTCTTATGTCACCTATCAAGGGTAAAGAACTGTTGTTATACATATCAGCCACAGAAAGGTCTCTAGGCATATTGTTGGCACAAGAAGATGAGCAAGGAAAAGAAAGGGCAATCTACTATCTTAGTAGAACCTTAATAAAATATGAACTCAATTATTCATTCATGGAAAGAGCATGTCTAGCAGTGGTTTTTGCATCTCAAAAACTAAGACATTATATGTTGATGCATAAGATCAAATTAATTGCCAAGATTGATCCTCTCAAATACTTGCTAAGTAAAACTGCCTTAACAGGTAGAATAGCAAAATGGGTCATGATCCTAAGTGAATTTGACATTGAATATGTTGATAGAAGAGCAATTAAAGGACAAGTGATAGCAGATCACTTAGCAGATAACCCAATGGAGTCTACACAAACCATGCAAATTAAATTTCTAGATGCAGAAATTGTCAACATAGAAGCAAAGACATGGAAATTATATTTTGATGGATCTTACACACAAGGAGGTTCTGGAGCAGGTATATTATTGGTCACCCCTCAAGGGTACACCATTCCAAAGTCCTATAAACTCTTATTTCCATGCACCAATAACATAGCGAAATATGAGGCATTATTCATTGGCATCAAAATGGCTTTAGAATGGAATATTGCAGAATTACAAGTGTATGGAGATTCCCAACTCATAATCAATCAGGTTAATAATGAACACAATACCAAAGATATAACATTGATGAAATATAAAACCTTGATTGATGGATGGAAGAAGTACTTTGCTCTGGTCACATTTGAACAGATTCCAAGAGAAAAGAATAGAGCAGCAGATGCCATGGCTATCTTGGCTTCATTGTTACAAAAACCAGATCAAAATGAGAAGTATGAGTTCTTGGTGGAAGAGTTGGTAAAACTGGCATTCAACCTTCCTGACACCCAAATTGTTGCTCTTTTACATGGACATGACTCTCCTTGGTATGGACCCATCTATACTTACCTTAAAGACCAAGTACTCCCCATAGACCAAACTCGTGCCCAAAAACGTAACTTCATACGCCAAGCCGCCCGTTACCTAATCCTTTCAGACACATTGTATCGTAAGGGTCTTGATGGGACGTTACTTAGATGTCTAGAGGAAGAAGAGTCTAAGTTAGCTTTACGTGAGGTCCACGAAGGCATTTGCGGGTCACACTCAAGCGGTCTTAATCTAGCTAAGAAAATCCTTCGTTTAGGGTACTTTTGGACAACATTAGAAAAGGATGCTTGTCAATTTGTGAAGACATGCAGCAAATGTCAATATCATGGTAATATGATACATGCACCGGCTCAAGAATTACACCCATTCATTACACCATGGCCTTTTTATCAATGGGGTTTTGACTTGATTGGAATCATATATCCTCCATCTTCAAACGGACACAAGTATATCATCACAGCAAAAGAATACTTCACCAAATGGGTGGAAGTAGTTCCATTAACAACAGCAACCGGCAAACAAATTTCAATGTTCATTTTGAACCACATAATTTGCCGCTATGGTATTCCACATGCCATTATCACGGATAATGGGAAACAATTCAAAAATTAGGATATTGATGAACTTTGCATGACATTTCACACTACCCATCATTCATCATCCATTTATTATCCACAAGGTAATGGACAAGCTGAAGCAACAAACAAAAATATCCTCAAAATATTAAAAAGATCGGTTAACAAATCAGGAAGAGATTGGCACGTGCAAATAAATCCCGCACTATGGGCTTACAGAACTAGTATCAGAACACCTACAGGAGCCACCCCATTCTCTTTAGTCTATGGAACCGAAGCAGTTCTACCATTAGAAGTTGAAATTCCATCTCTACGGGTTTCATTAAGAGGATTGATCACTGATGAGGATTATAGGATTGCCAGACTACAACAATTGGAATTGTTAGAGGAACACCAGACTCAAGCTTATGAGCATTTAAAAGTTTATCAAAATAGGATTGCACACAATTACAACAAACACATCAAACCAAGAAATTTTCAAGTAGGAGACTTGGTACTAAGAGAAAATCCCAAAAATCAAGCTGAAAGGGAAAAGAAAGGAAAGTGGGAAGCTAATTGGATAGGCCCATTTGTGATAGTGTCATCCTTTGGAACTGGAACATATAAGTTATCAGATTGTAATGGTGAAGAATTACAAGAACCCATAAATAGCATTCATTTGAAGAGGTTCTACACCTAAAGCAGATGAAAGAGTATAAAGAGTATCAGATGAGAGAGCATCATAATTATTGTACATAGTTGAAAAGGGACCTTGAAAATACCAAAAACATTTGAAAATGGAAAATCCAAAAACATTGGAAAAGAAGAAAGATCAAAAACAGTGGAAAATTGAGCCTGAAGAAAGCAAAAACATTTGAAAAACTATCTCTTGGTGAAAACCTAGCAAATAGGCGCCAAGGTGATAAAGAAAAATACAAAAAAAGAAAATACAAAAAAAAGAAAAAAATGAAAAATACAAAAAAAATGAAAAAGAGAAAAAAGTGCCTTGGTGAAAACCTAGCAAATAGGCGCCTCGGTAGCAAAAAAAAGAGAATACCCAAAGGTGAAAACTTGGCAACAAGCACTTTTGGTTCCCTTAAGTCATTTCCTTCCTAGCCACATGTGTACATAATGCATCTCATCATCCCATTTGTCTAAACCTTCATTGCATCCGTCATTTGTACATAGTCATAATAACAGTTTGTAGCATCATCCTTTGCATTGCCCAAAGTTGTCAAAATTGATACATCAAATACTTGGGGGCAGCATAAACGGATTGGAAAGTGGGTACCTCAAAAAGGATTCAAATGAGCAACATTCAGTCACAAGCAGAAAGGGATCAACATTTTCAGAAGAGAGATCATATTTTTGTAAACCTTTGATTGATATCATTGATTGATAACCAAGAAGTTGACTACCACAACAAAATCCTTGAGCCTAAATTGACTTATTATTCAGGATTAAAAATCAAACATCATTCCATGATCAAACACTTGGAAATATTTTTTTGTTGAAGATCAGAAAACAATGCAAAACACTTAGATAGATTCTTTTGAAAAGTTGGTTAAAAATCTGTTTACTTACATTCATTCAATTTGTATCAATTCTTTTTAGCTAATCAATGATGTTTCGACTAGATTGGCAATGATGGAGACATGATATTTTTCTTGACGATGAAGTGACTGTTTGGAGGAAGATTCATTGCCTTATGAGAATTCATCTAAAGACATGGTCATCAAAGAACCATTGAGGATTATCTTATAAAGAAATGAGTTAACCTTTGTTTATTTACGCAACCGGATACCTTGGATATTTAGATTCTTCATATCTAAATGACAAAATTCACTTGCAACATAGAATCTGACAAAATCAGTATTCGTACTCTCATGATTGTTTGTAATCAGTGATAGTCGTATCGATGAGACCGATGGGAAAGCAAAACGGAGGTTACCATATGAGCAATAAAAAGTGATATTCATATCATCATGTCAGTGGGCAGTGGTGATTGTATTGACTTTCCGGTCCCAAGTGCTCAATGATGAAAATATATCCTCAAGGCATTTATTTGCTAAAGGCTAGTGACACTTAGCTGCATTCATAAAAAGGTTAAATGCATTTTCATGTTAGATTAATTGCATGTGCATTTTTCCCAAGGGTTTCATTTCGCATGAAAAAGGGGGTACATAACATTATCACCAGGATTAAATCAGCAAGGACAAAATCACTTCAATATCATCTTTCCTACAATAAAAACATGAGATTATACTTTTTGCATTCATTCCATATCATTAATCATTACATCGATATATTGTCAAGGAAAAGAAGGAAATAATCATTTACATGAGCATACATACAGATTGCATACATGAGAAATAACATATCAAAACTGCATCCATACATGAAGAAAGAAATGCATCCATCTATCTATATCATACATAAGATACGTTGCATCCATAGACACCATCCATCCAAAAATAAATGCATTAGATAAACACATATAGCAGCATCTAAAGGAAATCTCATATATCATCAAGTAAAAGTAGGAAAGATCATAAATGTCCTCATATCACATGTCTACTCACAACTCAATACATCAAGTATAACAATGATATCATAAAAATCAACTCTATAATCACCCATCAACAGGGGCATCAATGTCAAAAAAAAAAAAAAAGTATCAAAATACAACTGGAAAGGTGACACCAAGGTCACAAGACTATGGTACAATATCAAGTATCTCAGCATCAGTACATAAATGATCAATGAGAGCACTCATAGCTCAACTCTCGTCACCACTGGGAGGAGGTCCTAGAGGAGGCTGTGGAGGAGGCTATGATGGAGGCTGCTGAGGTGGCTGAGGAGGCATCTAACCAACCATAGCAACAAGGAGAGGAACCAATGGAGCCAAACCTGATAAAAACTGCTGAATCATAGATGACATTTGTGACACCTCTGTCCATAATGCCCCCACATCTGCTCGTAGCTGGGTCATACTAGAACTCTCTCCAACCTCATAGGTACTCTGAGGATCACCTGTATCTATAGGAGCTTTTCCCCGATCACGGGAAAAAGCTGCTGGCATCTGCTGTGCACCTGTAGCCTAACCATCCACGGTAGCCTGCTGTAATCCTACTCCCGTATCCTGTCCTATACCTGGATCCTATCTAGCAGCCCTCACATGATCCTGACGATCTATCCTTTGTCTCTGTGCTACTGCAGGATGAGGAGGAGGAGGAGGTGGTGCCTGTACCTGTGCATCTCTCACTCGGCCTCTGAGCCTAATCACTTCCCTACCTCAGGGTCTACCTCTGCATCTCCTCCCACCACCAATATCATCACCATCATCATCTCACCCAGGCACTGGCTCTGCCAGGTCTGTAAATCGAGGCATCAGATGCTCCATCAACCAAGCTAGATACTCCTGCGTGACTCCAGCATCTCTAATGTGTAACCTCATGTCCCAATCCATATACCCCAGTAGTGATATCTGCTCTATAGTGTCATCATATGAAGGCATGTGACCCCAAGTAGCCCGCTCTGCACTAGAATGAGCATATACTGCAGATCCCTGAGGCATAGGCTGAATCCACCCAAACTGTCGTAGCACTCTCCCTGCCAAGAATCTCTCAAGAACAGAATCGATCCTACCGATCATCCATCGAGGAGAAAACATATATGGTAACTCCAAGCTATCCTCTCTCCAATCGTTGACCTCAACGTATGGTCTCCAATAGACCTCATCCATGTCATCAATCTGACACCGCCAATACTCCAAGTGACCCAAGTGATGCTATGTCACCATACCAGTATACTGCCATGCAAAAGGATATCCTAGAGGATGATCTCGATCTGATATAGGATGACTGACTGGTAAGTGCTCCCATATCCACAACTACAAAATATGAATCCCAGCAGATAATGAGGCTGATCTCCTGTAAACTACCTCATGAAGATCATGATAAAGCTGTGCCAGCACACATGATCCCCAGTCAAAACGTCGAGGCTGATGTAGCAAATCCTCGATGATCCTGCCCCATCCCACTAAAAATCTGTGACCTCACCGATCAGGTAATAAAACACCACCAATGATAGCACCTAATAATGCTGGTAAAATAGGAAATGAGGCAAACTGAGGCCATAGGATGCAATCGTCACCTATCGACGGATCTCCAAATACTCATCGACAATATGTCCCATCATAGACTGCATCATAATAGACTATCTCTCCATGAGTCAAGATCCGTAGCAATCTGTAAACATCCTCAGGTGTAATCGTCATCTCGCCCTGTGGTAGCCAAAATGTGTTTGTCTCAGAGTGCCAACGCTCTGCGACCGTGGTAATCAAACCCCGGTTCATCTGGAACCGAGGAAGCTCTAGTACACATAATAAACCGCAGCACCTAATCACTCATCTATCAGCATCAGTCAACTGCGCCCTAAGCTCCATCACCCGGTGTGGTACAGTCTGAAGGTACAAAACAGGGACATCCTCCTGTTTAATCAAAACAAGGGAATCACATGAGTAATTTACTATCAGAAAATCAAACAATCAATCATAGTCATCAATTTAAATATACCTATCAGACCTACCAATCCTAACTCTAAGCATTGAGGAAGGATGATCCTAATTTTATGTCTCTAAGCATTTGAGCATAAAATGAATGGACGTTTAGATCCATGACCTATCATTCGTGATGAAGATTGATTAACCTTATTCTTCGATATTATAGTTACCTATGTCCTAATTCGTTGTTGAAATCAAACAAAGGGAATACCCTAACTGAACATTTGATAGAATTCATTGACGTGATCGATATCAATTAAGTTGACGCAATTGAGCAATCAGACGTCCTAGAAAAGTCTCAAATAAACAACAAAATTTTTTACTTACGCGACTTTTCTTTTTGGCGTCATTTCTTTTACCAGAGGTGACATTTCTTTCTTCATACGCGTGATTTTATTCATCCGCATGATTTAATTTCATGGAGGCGGTATATGATTTTTCGCAGGCGACATTTTATTATCATGCGATACACAATTAAAAGGATTAAAACCCTAAGCGATATCAAATTATCCTTAGGCGATAAAAGATTTTCTAAATGCCTGAGAAAACCTAAGGGAGGCGACATCAAATTTATCAAAGGTGACATTTTAAATTTTCAAGCGACATTAAATAGCACAGAGGCGACATTTCTTTTCACAAACGCAGAATTAAAATTTTTAAAAGCATTAAATGAGGTCATAAATGCAACTTTGAAAACATGAGAAAAATTTGAATGACATACCGGAGGACCATTGGTCGCTCTCCGAATGAACCGGTGCGCTCTCTCAAACTGATGCTCGCGATGTGGGACCACCATCGTCTCAAAAAGGCTAAAATCAGAGCTCAAATCTCAAGAGGGAACGGTGCAAATGAATAGTAAAATGAGGGGTTTTACCCTATTTAAGGTGAAATTGGTCCTAATAAACACTTAAAAAATGCACTTTGGACCTGTTATGGGACATTTCCATTAATCAGGGCATGAATCAAACTTGATTGTTTCTTTCAAACGGTATCAGAAATCAAAACATATTCTAACTACTCAAAATCTTTTCAAATCAAGGAATCAATATGTTTTATTTCTGAGGGGGCATCAGAGTATCAAATGGGCATCACATCAAAAATAGTTATCAGTGGGGTATATCAATATCATATCATATCATATCAAGTATCATATCAGGAGGCAAATCAATTTCATATTAGGAGGCAAATCAGTATCAGATCAGTTTACCATATCATATCAAACCTATCAACATATCAGCAATCAATGAACCCAGGACCTTTATCAATTAACCCAGGACCTTTATCAGTGAACCCAGGACCTATCATCAAACCAAGACCCATATCAGGACCCATATCATATCATTATCATATCAGAGGCATCAGAATCATATCAGCACCATCATCAGAGGCACATCATCATCATCAGGAAGTACATCAATCAGAACGATCAGAGGCATATCAGAACCAGGACCTAAATTAGATCATCATACTAAGGGAATCTTTGAATCGGTGTTCTTCACACATCGACTCAAAGAGAGGCATTTGTAGACATGGAAAATTGGCAAAGGCTTAAATCAATCAAAAGGTGCATCAAATCATCAAAATAGCATGAAAAATTGATAAATGGAACAAAGGCAATTCAAATCAAAGGAAAATTCAATTAAATGATTAAATGATTAAATAAAGCTTGAAAAAGGAAAAAAACACTAAGAAATTGATTAAATTCAATTAATGACATAGTTGTTGAAATGAAAAATCAAAATGAACCTCTTACCCTTCATGGCTAAATTTAATTACTTTAATTAATTAATAAATATGAAATTCTCTCAACAAAGCAAAAAAAGAGACAAAATGGACACAAATCACTCACTTTTGTTGAAATGGTCCAGCCTTTTGAAACCATTTAAATGTTTGTCCCCCAATTTAGGGATAAAGCAAAGCCAATTGACCTTACCCAAGCATAACCATGGTTATCTCACTCTACCCCCTACCCTTGGGAAAATCTTATAAATAGAAGGCATTTTGAGGCATTATTCATCCACTCCATATCTTTGAATTGCAGCAAAGCTCTTGCAATTTGCATCCACATCACTCACTTAGCATTTTCATTGATAATTAGCTTAAATTGTTGATCATTCTAGAGATTTTTTTATCAAATAGAGCTAGAATTTGATAATTAGATCTAGTTTGCATATCATTCTTAGTTCAATTCTCATAATTAGAGTGTCACTAGTGAGGATTTGCAGCTGAGAGCCTCACTTACTACTTCAATTTAGAGAACCATGAGATATTTAGATTAATTGTGCATTATTTAGATTAGTTTGCTTTGAATAGTGTAAATTCTCTTTAAATCTTGTTATTTCATGAAGGTGTAAATCATTCACACACAATTATCAATTTGATTCTGTGCTTCATTATATCCAATACAGCTAGTGTCTCCTTTGACTCTTCTTTCATAGAACTGAGACTCTATCAAATCTAAACTAGTGTGCAATTTTTTAATATAATTCTTTTCTTCTTTTAATTCAGATTTCAATCTTTCTTTGCAATTCCTCAGATCCAAGATTTCCAAATTGGCTTCCTCAATTCATCATTGAGTTGAAGGTTCTCCTTGACTTTCTCATTGTAGACATCTTGATTGTTCATCATTTTGTCATCAAACTCTTCAAGCTGGCTCAATAGAGATGCATTTTCTTCATTTAACTTCTTAACTTTTTCTTCAAGATCACTATTAGAGTGACCTTTCAAATCCTTTCTTAGTCTTTTGATAACTAATTGAGCATCACTAACTTTTTCTTTTAGTTCTTCAATTTCTCTTTTTGAATTGTATAGGTCTTCAAGAGCTACTTCAAGATTCTTCTTCAGATGTTTCATTTCTATTTTGTCCATGATCTCCTCAATGGGTTAAACTTCTATGCTGAGGAACAGAGCTCTAATACCAATTGTTAGGAATGGGAACATGAGAGGGGGGCAGTGAATCAGTGTTCACTAAACTTTATCTTTTCTTCTTAATCTTTACGCTTAACTTAAATGCTTAAGTACTAAATTAAAAATTCACATAAAACATGAAACATAAGAATAACACATGACACCAATATAGTTATGGGGAAACCCAAATAGGTAAAAACCCTGGTGGGAATTGACACCCACTAATATTATGCACTAGTGTTTTGTGATCCTTGCTAGAAGATCCTTTACCCTATTAGGAGTAGCTTTACAATGCTTTTAGTACAGTAGACCTGGTTAAGGGTCAAACCCTGTTAGGAGTCTTTTATAATGATCCCTATTAGGGGAGTGGACTCATAGTTCTAGACCTCACTTCTCAAATGATGAAGGCTACAACCTTCTACTATCAGATACACACTATATCTGTTGGGTGAACTGTCACTGTGAAACTTCTTATCAGATTAGTTCCTTGGTGCGCTCATGCTTTGACCTTTAGCAAAGCTCTAATACATCATATGCATACTTTGTATACCTCTTCTCTTCTTATCACAACCCTATTATAACTTTCGTGCTAATTACAATGGGTGCATCTTATATTTATATGCTCATACAAATAAAACAATTAGGTTGGCCCTATAACTAATTACAAACAATGCTTCCAAGTGAATTGGCTTAAGCGTGCTTACAATTATACATGTACATATGTCAGAAACCTAAATACAATGGGCACATAGCCTCTACAACATTACATCATAGACGCAAACCAAAATAGTTATTATCGGCGCCATGCTCTGTTCACTTATGCGCTCTTAGACTAAGCATAAGTATAGTCTACTAAGCTTAACTTCTAGGGAAAACATCATAATTCATGAATATACACATGTGTTGATGCTCTAAGTCTCGGGTACTCTATTAACTATCTAGTCTTCAATACTTAACTGATTTCTAATCTTTACACTTAGTACGCTCACTCCCAACTCTATATGACTTTGTTTCCATAATGACAACACTATCTATAGTCATATATTTTAGTATAGACAACTTTCCAACACAACACTCCCATCACTCCCTCCTCAGTATTGTTGTCAAGTTTGACACTTGACAAAAGAAGTTTGGACTCCTGGAAAGAAGAAGACTTAATTAAGTTCAATGTCTTGGCTATGGAGAAGGTAAAGGAGAAGCAAGTCATGAGAAATCCTCTCCTTGTGGAATCAGTGAACATTCTAAACAATTTTCTGCCAGAAGATATGAAAGTGCAAAAAGTACATTTGGTTGATGATGTGAGTACAATCATCTCACAGTTCAAAAGCAATTTTTCTAGCCTAGAAGAATCTGTGTCCATAGTGGTAGAAGAGAAGTACTTAAAGAAGAGACTAAATGAACTGATGAACAATTTTGTACTAGACTTGAATTCACTTAAGACTGGTCAAGAATCCTTGAAAGAATTTGCAGATGAAGGAAGGAAAATCATTGCAGAATGCATGGAACAAGATAAGCTTACTAATGCTCATTTCAAAATAAAAGAGGTAGAAGCTATGATTGAGCAAGTAAAAATCTTAGTGAAAGAAAAATCCATTGATTTGAACATGTGTGACAATATCTACCAAGGTCAGTTGGACAAGATTGAAAAGGCAGAGAAAGAGATGGAAAAGATAAGGTCTAGACAAACTCAGTTGAGGAATGCTCTTGCGCCCTCACTAGACATTCTAAATTAGAACATAAAGGAGATTAATGCCACCATGATAACCTATGATCAAGATCTAAGCATAGATTTGGGGAAGATGGAGAAGCTTCAGTATGCTTTATGCGCATATCTCCAAATAGTCAATTCACTAATTACCTTTTGGAAGAAGGAGATCCAGAAACTCAAGATTGCATATTCGGATGTTTTCCCTTAATGAGTATGTATAGATACAATTTTTTGATGCACCTTTGTCATTAATGTCAAAGGGGGAGTTGTGTATAGAATATGGAGTATGATATGAATAGGGAGTTATAAGATTATGTATAAAAAATTATAGAAGACAAAAAGTTTTTGTGTTAAGGGACAGTTAGAGACTTGGCCATATTCCTTTGTTGCCATCAATGAAAAAGGGGGAGATTGCTGACAAGTTTTCTATACTGAGATATATGACTAGATATAGTGTTGTCATTATGGAAACAAAGTCATATAGCAGTTTGGAGTCAGTGCACTTATTGTAAAGATCAGAATTCAGTTAAGTGTTGAAGACTGGACAGTGTACAGAGTTCCTGTAGCTCAAAGCATCATCGCACGTATGTACAAATGAATTATGGTATGCACCCTAGAATTTAAGTTTGTTAGACTATACTTATGCTTAGTTTATGAGCGCATAAGTAGATATGCAAATATGTGAAAGTTACAGTCAGTTGAAGTTGCACAACCAATGTGTGCTAGTAGAGAATAGAGCATAGAGCAAATAGCTAGCATTTTGGTTTGCGCTTATAATTTAATGTTGTAAAGACCATGCGCCCATTGTATTTAGGTTGCTGAAATTTTTATATGTATAATTGTAAGCACACTTAAGCCAATTCATTTGGAAGCATTTTTTGTAATTAGTTATAGGGCCAACCTAATTGTTTATTTTGTATGACCGTATAAATATAAGATGCACCCATTGTATTTGGTATGGAAGTTGTAATAGAGTTTTGATAAGCAGAGTAGAGGTATGAAAAGATAGCATAAGATGTATTAGATATTTTCTAGAGGTTAAAGCATCAACTCACCAAAGGAACTGATCAGACAAGCCATGTCACAGTGACAGTTCACCTATAGATATAGTGTGTATCTGAAAGCAGAAGGTTGTAGCCTTCACCATTTGAGCAGTGAGCTCTAGTATAGTGAGTCCACTCCGCTAACAAGGATCATTGTAAAAGACTCCTAATAGGGTCCAACCCTTAACAAGGTCTACTATACTTAAAGCATTGTAAAGCTACTCCTAACAGGGTAAAGGATCTTCTAACAAGGATCACAAAATACTAGTGCAAAATATTAGTGGGTATCAAGTCCCACCGAGGTTTTTACCTATTTGGGTTTCCCCGTAACCATATTGGTGTCATGTGTTGATTTCATGTTTCATGTTTATGTGAATATTTAATTCATTACTTAAGCATTTAAGTTCAACATAAAGATTAAAGTAAAAATTTAAATTACAGTGAACATTGATTCACCCTCCCCCCCTCTCAATGTTCCCATTCCTAACAATTTATATGTTTATGAAATTAGAAAACCATCTATCTTTATATGTTTTATGGAGCTAACCCAAGGATTTGAATATAACCATTATCATGATGTTTTATGTGTCATGGATATGTGTCTAATTTGTTTTCATGACTTAGGATGAAGTCGTAGTTACTCACTTAGTTGAGGTCCACACGATGTATCGATCCTGGTCATCTATTTTCATATATCTGATTTGTATGTATATGCATATGTATACATGTATCTCTTCTTGGTGATGCAGGATTATAGGTACCAGGTATCATCTCCAGATGGCTTCACAAGTCTGAGTGATCCCTCAAAATCCTCAATCATTGTTGTTGTTACGAAGATGTCACAAGGTTCCATGGGAAGGAACTCTACCCCTGACCCTTTTATCCTTAGGTGGGGGAACTCCTGAGTCAGTGTCCTATGTGGGTGATGCATCTTGGATATTGGAATTGTTTCTTTCATGTCTGAAAGGTTTATGTTTTGATCAGGATTATGTGTGTTAAGGAATATCTTATGTTATGCTAGTAAATATGGATATATATAGATGCACACGTATATATATGTGTAGAGTATGATTATATTTAGTGGATATAAATTAGTAGTGGATTTAAATTATAATGTAATTGGTTTAAATAATAATAGTCATAATATTTAGATATTTGTAATATTACTAATATTGTGCCTTGCTTATGGTATATGTACACATAAGCATATGGGTGCACACATATGCCTATGAATACATATATAAATATATACTATTATATAATAAATTAATTATTTGAAGGAAATCATTATAAGGCTATAGTAAATCTATGTTACTTTCATAAATGGAAAATGTGTTTGGTAAACTCTATTACCATGATTATGTAACTTAGTAAATTATTCCTAAAATATATTATCTATTTTGTCACCCTTAAATCTAGGAGTCATAGATTAAAGTTTTAAATAAAATTTATTTATCCCTTCAAAGGAATGGTTTTGCAAACCATGTTATTAATGAATAACTGGTGGATAGCTGGGATGGTTGCATCGGTTGGATTACCCATGCATCTACTCCCTCCAATCTATACACAAAGAGATCTCCTATGTGAGAAGGGGTAGGATATGAATTTGGATTCGAGAAGAGACATTGTATGGTTGAGCATTTTATTTGTAGGAAAACTATAGTTGGGAGGAGAGAATTTATTATTCTCTGATATTGGCATTTGGTTGCTTCTAGTAGAGGCTAGAGATTGCACCCAAAAGGACTTGAAGGAGTATTGGAAGAGATTGAGAGGATTGGATCCTTATTCATCAAACCGAATCTCTGTAGGACTCCAGGTTGGAATCCATCCTAAGAGATAACTCTCCTTTGTGATATGAATTTGATGAAAGTCTGGTTGAATGTCTTCTCTATATTCTTTGTTGTCTTCATAAATTGTAGAATATTTATGTTATATATCATTGTTTCTGTATTATTGATTAGGAGATTAGGATCATGTTTATAAAGAATTATTTCGTGTGATGTATGAATATGAATATTTCTTCTTTCCTGCATTTATAAGAGTTTGTAAACTCTCCAAAACCATTATCTAGTGTATGTCAATTGGTTTTCATTCATGCATTAGGAAGAGTCTATAGATTCCCTAGAATCCTTGTGACATTTTCTCATATGTCTTAGGGGTCTGTAGGGACTTCTAGATCTTAGGAAAACTTCTATTTTCCTCACTAGTTGCATTCTAGCTTAGAGGCCTATTCTCTATTCGTAGATCTTGTGTAGGTTTAGGTTGCTAGTTAATTGAATCTAATGGCCATTTTTGCATGAAAATTGGGAGATCTCAAATGGGTCTTGCCTAGATTAGGCGGCCACAACCCCCATGATGCCCAGTTTCACCCGTAAGTTGGTTCTGTCAGTCATTTTTTTATTTTCTACCATTCTGTAAAAATGCACAACTCTGTGAATCAAATACATAGTTTGATCCTAGGTTAGAATTTAGGTAGGATTTATACAATTTTTTTTATTTTCCACCATTCTGTAAAAATGTGCAGCTCTCTGAATCAAATGCGTAGTTTGATCCCTAGTTAGGGTTTACATAGGATTTCTTATACTTTCATTTCTTATATTTGTATAAAGAAATTAAATACATTCTAGGATGTTTGAGATAGGTTTTAGCTTCATATGAGTTAAGATGCAGATTCTAGATTTTGGAAATTTTTAAAAATTCAGACTTAGTTAAATTTCAGGCACGGGAGGTTTCATAGATGGAGCATTGTGTTTTGCATATGGAATTTTGTATAAAATGTATATGTTCATTACTTGTTTAGTGAAGGCTATATGGTGCATTTAGATGCTTTAATAAGGGTTAGGATGTGTGTAGGAAGTAGGATTAGGGGTTAGGATTGTCTGGAGGATCAAGACTATTCTAGGCCTCCCTAAACACTCCTAATTTTCCTAAACATCCCTAAAATCTCCTATTCTTTAATGTTATTTGATGTAAGTTCTCAAATGTATTTATAATGTGTTTTAATTCATGTATTATGTGTAGGTGATGTTTGGGTTAAGGGTAGAAAACCTAAGAACACTAAGTGAGTGGCTCTTAGTGTGGGGTCAGGGCCCTAAGTGGCTAGTACCAGGATAACCGACTGAAGAGTTGTTTTAACAAGTGATAATTTAATTAAAACTTATGGGAATGGGTTCAAACTCTAAAAAGATTAATGTATGCCTTGCCCATGCCATTAGTGCTAGTAAAGGATATGGATGGGACTGGGAGAAGGTGCCTATGTGTAGGTACGATCGAATGGTGCTTGTCTATATGAAAGGCATTCGGTTCCGCATGTGCCTACTTGGGGACCAGGGCCTGGAGTGGCTAGTACCAGGACACTCACTTAGCTTGTTGCTTAGAATTTTTTACCAAGCCTTAGAACCTTTGGGAAAAGATTTATACTTTGATCTTCTTTTCATTTTCTATTTGGGAAAGGTTACCCAACCCTAGGTATGGCCTAGCTATCCCTTCTTTGTGGACCTTGGTGTTTATCTCCTAGCATGAGGGAGTGGGCCTTTTGGTATCCATGTGGTTGGGTGGTAAATCTTTTTATCAACGTACCTTTTGTGGATGCAGTGCTTAAGGATCCATGCTTTCATAATGTTCCAATTTTGAAGAATGAAGACTTGTATTTATCTTTCATGATGTAAAATTATTGTTACCTCCCAAGAGGAGATTGTTAGGAATGGGAACACTAAGAGGGGGGCTAAATCAGTTTTCACTATATTTTAACTTTTCACTTTAATATTTATGTTGAACTTAGATGATTAAGTATTGAATTAAACATTAACATAAACATGAAACATGAAATCAACACATGACACCAATATGGTTATGGGGAAACCCAAATAGGTAAAAACCCCGGTGGGACTTGATACCGACTAATATTCTAGACTAGTGTTTTGTGATCCTTGTTAGAAGATCCTTTACCCTGTTAGGACTAGCTTTACAATGCTTTAAGTATAGTAGACCTTGTTAAGGGTCAGACCCTATTAGGAGTCTTTTACAATGATTCTTATTAGGGGAGTGGACTCACTATCCTAGAGCTCACTGCTCAAATGGTGAAGGCTACAACCTTCTGATTTTAGATACACACTATATCTGGAGGTCAACTGTCAATGTTACACTGCTTGTCTGATTAGTTCCTTTGATGTACTAATGCTTTGACCTCTTACAAAGATCTAATACATCTCATAGTGTCTTTTCACACTTCTTCTCTACTTAACACAACTCTATTACAACTTCCATACTGAATACAATGGGTGCATCTTATATTTATACGCTCATACAGAATAAACAATTAGGTCAACCCTATAACTAATTACAAACAATGCTTCTAAATGAATTGGCTTAAGTGCTCTTACAATTAAACATATAAACATGTTGGAAACCTAAATATAATGGGTGCATGGCCTTTACAACATTACATTATTATCGCAAACCAAAATACTAACTATCGGCTCCATGCTCTGCTCTGTGTTGGCACACATTGGTTGTGCAACTTCAACTGACTATAACTTTCACATCTTTGTATATCTATTTATGCGCTCATAGACTAAGCTTAAGTATAGTCTAACAAACTTAAATTCTAGGGTGCATACCATAATTCATCCATACACACGTGCACTGATGCTCTAAGCTGCAGGAACTCTATACACTATTCAGTCTTCAACACTTAACTGAATTCTAATCTTTACACTAAGTGCGCTGACTCCAAACTTCTATATGACTTTGTTTCCATAATGAAAACACTATATCTAGTCATATACCTTAGTATAGATAGCTTTCCAATAATCTCCCCCTTTGTCATTGATGGCAACAAAGGAATATGGCCAAGTTGTTAACTATTCCTTTACACAAAAGCTTTTGTCTTTTGTACATAATCTTACATCTCCCTATACATATATATACTCCATATTCTATACAAAACTCCCCCTTTGAAATTAATGACAAAGATGTATCAAAAAACTATATATACACATACTCACTTTGGGAAAACATTTGGATATGCAATCTTGAGGTTCTGGATCTCCTTCTTCCAAAAAGTTATCAAAGAATTAACTATCTGGAGATGGGTGCATAATGCATGTTGAAGCTTCTCCATCTTCTCCAAGTCACTGTTGGGATCATGATCATAAGTTACCATGGTGGCATCAATCTCCTTTATATTCTGATTGAGGATGTCTAAAGAGGGTGCAAGACCATTCTTCAACTGAGTCTATCTTGATCTTATCCTTGTTATCTCTTTTTCTTCCTTCTCAATCTTGTCTATCTAACTTTGGTGGACATTGGTGCACATATTTACATCAGTGGATGTGTCTATCACTAATTTCTTCACCTACTCAATCATAGCTTTTGCCTCTTTTATCTTCTTGAAGTGAGCATCAGTGAGCTTGTCTTGATCCATGCATGTTGCAATGATCCTTCTTCCTTCATCAACAAATTCTTTCAAGGATGCTTGACCATATTTGAGTGAGCTCAAGTCTAGTGAAAAGTTTCTTATCAATTCATTGAGTCTCTTCTTTAAGTACTTCTCTTCTTCCACTATGGACGCAGATTCTTCTAGGATAGAAAAACTCCTTTTGAACTATGAGATGACTATACTCACATCATCAACCGAATGGACTTTTTGTACTTTCATATCTTTTGGTAGCACACTGGTCAAAATGTTTATTGATTCTACTAGGAGAGGATTCATCATAACCTATTTTTCTTTTGCCTTCTCCATAGCCAAGACGATGAAATTAATCAGGTCTTATTCTTTCCAAGATTCCAAACTGCTTATGTCAAGTGTCAAACTTGACAAAAATACTAAGGAAGGAGTGATGGGAGTGTTGTCCATCACTTCTTGTTTCACTATGACCAATTCAATAGAAGTTTCATCTTTACTTTCTTTTTCCTCTTCTCTTCTTTTCTTCTCTTCTTCTTTCTTTTCTTCTTCTTGATGAGTGGGAGATGTATTGCTACATACGATTTCAGCTTCTTAAGTACTGACAAATGCTTCCTCAAACTTTTCCAAATCCTTATCAGTAGCCTCCATGGCTATCTCCACATTATCTATGATAATAGTGTTGTCTTCGTGTGATTCTGAGATGGGCACAAACTTGTTTTCCTCTATTTGAGTTTCTACTATGGATGTTGAGTCCTAAGGTCCTATCACTGGTACATTGAAGGTCTCTGTTGCATTGTCTTGCTTACTTGGTGCATGAGTGATGGGTGCAGAAGGAGGTTTCATGTGTTGTTCTAAGAAAACCTTCTCAAAAGCCTTCTCTGTTTCCTTTGTTATCAGCTCATAACATTTGTTCATAATGTGTAGAGTCCTCATCTTTGTTCTTAGGTGTGGCTTCACTAAATTCAATATCAGTGTCTTTTCATCATTAGAACATACTGGTAGACTATCTTCTAATATCTTTTCTCTGATCCTTAGATCCTCTTCATTTTCTTGTCTCTTTTGGAATTCTAAAATATCCCATACTTTATCTAGAACAGCGGTCTGTAATTCAAGAAATGTCTTCTTGAACTTGATCATATGTTTGACAATCATACTTGTTGGCATTAAGTATGTTTGTCATTAGTGACAACACTTATTTAGACTCTATGTGCTTACCGAGAAGACAGGACAATGTTTACTGAGTAGATGGGACAGTGTTTACGGAGCAGATAGGATAGTGTTTACCAAGCAGATAGGATAGTGTCTACCGAGCAGACAGGACAGTGTTTACTGAGTGATGAAATGAGCAGTGTTTACCGAGTGCCAACATGGTAAATAGGGAATTCAATTTCTACCAAGTCTCCAATATATACCAAGTTTGAAACTACAACTGAGTGGTTAGTATGGACTGAGCCTCCACTTCTACTGAGAGCATGATGATGCCGAGTAACACAGTGGATACTGAGTATCAGAAAGTCACCGAGTTAGTTTGTAGTAACCGAGTAACTATATTTTGGCCAACTCAGTAATATTTGTGTTAAGAGCTGACTTTGTAATTATTTTGTAATTGTTTTGGATTGATATATAAACAATGTTTTGTATCATATCCAAGGTGTGAAGTAGTGAAGCATGAAAAAGAGAGAAAGGTAGAGATAAGTGAATTACAAAGGGCTACAGTAGTATAGGAAGTAGCAAAGATCTATCCATCAAAAAAGGTGATCAGTACATTAGAGAATCTCAATCAGCAAGTACAGTTGCAAGTAAGAGATCTACTATTTCATCCTAATAGGTGAATTAGCTTAAAATCCTTTAACCGGGTAGACTTAACAGTCTTTGTAAAATCTCTTAACTGAGTGCATACTTTATTGTATGTTTGTAAATCCTCCAACAAGGTGGACCTAGTAGTCCTTATTGCTCCTATCAGGGCAGATCATCAGAAGTGATCATTGTAAGCCTTAACTGGCAAACTTTATACTGCAGTATTGAAGTTTTGTGGGTATCATCCCCACCCCAATTTTAATTTCTACTTGGAAGGTTTCTGGGTCACTAAATCTCTGTGTTCAAAGTGTTATGAATGTTTTATTCTTTCTGTTACTCATGCATGCAGTCAAATTATCAATCTAATGTTATTTGAAATATGGTTAAGATCTGATTTTGTTAAAAGTTTTGAAGTTACTGATTCACCCCTCCCCTCTCAATAACCTAGATAGTCTTGAGTATTTCCAACAATTAGTATCAGAGCATTGTGGTTCTTAGGATAAAGTTTGGCAGCTTGAGAAAAGATTCAGGACAATGGAGATATTCAGACTTAACAAAGTAATTGAGAATGAGAAGCTAGATCTGGAAATGGCCATTACTCAACTCAAGGAAGCAAGAGAGCATCTTTCCCAATCCCTAAAAAGAAGGAAGGAACTTGCAAATTAGATTAATGACCACCAGTATGTTGAAGAAAAGATTGAAGACTTTTTCCCTTCAAGCAGCTCAGATGAAGCAAACAATGCAATCAAAGAACTTCTAGAAAAGAATGGATCTCTGCAAGAAGAGATAAGAAAATTGAAAAGAGAATAGGAAATTCAGTCAACAAGATTTTGTGAAATCTTGGAAAAAAGAAACAAGATGAAAGATGAAATAGATGGAAAAAACAATGAAATCCAAAATCAAACCCTTCAGCTAGAAAACCTTATTGATCAAGTCTCCAATGCAAATGAAGAAATCTTGACTCTGAGATCAGAAAATGAAAATATAAGAAAGGAGCTGAGATCTGAAAAGAAAATCAATTTAAGATTGATGAGTGACTTAGACACTAAAAGGAAAATCAATGAGAGAATGTTGAAATCTCAAGAAGATATGAATCAGGTGTATGAACGATACCTTCATAGGCAAAAAGGAAAAGCAGGACTTGGATACAAAGAGGAAGGTGAATCCTCCAAACAAGGTACTCAAAAGAATTAGAAACCCACTTGTAATCATTGTGGCAAAATTGGTCATACTTCAAACAAATGTTGGAACAATGGAAAAGCACAATTCAATGGAAAATGCTACAATTGCAATCAGCATGGTCATAAAGCAAATGAATGCAAGGATAAACCAAGATTTAAAGGCAAATGTCACAAATGTAGCAAGCAAGGTCACAAGGCATCAGAATGCAGAACTAAAACACCCAATCCAGCAGAACAAATTATGAAAGCAATGTTTGGTTGGGATTACAACACTTGGTGTAGATGTCATTACTATGGAGACTATGGGCACATTGGCATGAATTGTGTAAGACATCACTTGAGAAAAAGGGATACTACCATAAGATGTTATAAATGCACTAAGCTTGGTCACATAGCTAAAAACTGCATGAATTTAGGCAAAGCTAAAGATGAAAAGAAAGCAAAAGAAAATAGCATCAGGAAGAAAATGAGACAACAGTGGATTCCTAAACCTACTGAGCAAACCATTCCAAGTAATGAAGTCACTCATGAAGTGAGTGGCTCTATCAACTCTAACTAAGTCTCCAAGAAAGCACTGGAACTGTATCTTCATAGACATATTCCAAACAGTTCCTGAACTGAAAGGAAGAAAGATCCAAATCAGTATGCAAGATGTAGCAGGATCACAAGAAGGTCAGTATCAATTACCACCAAGCAAGGTCAGGAGAAACCTAATTTCATTTGGTTACCAAGTAAGGTCGGAGCAGTATGAATTCATATGTTCTTTGAGTTGTGAAATCTTGACCAAACATTTAATGCATAGTGGATGACAGTCTGTCGAATTCAATACCCTAATTCCTACGAAGGATTAATGACAAAATTTTAACAAAAAGCATGAAATTGAGTTCATTCTTCACCCCGAATATCAGCATATTGAGTAGAGAAATTTCTAGTGCGATCAAGCGATTCAAAGCAAAATTTTGCAGCAAAAATTTCTTCGAAGAATTTTTCTTTTTCTACCGAGCTACCATGGCATCATCCAGCACCAAAGTAAAGAAAGGTTCAGAAATGTTAGTTCAAGGAGAATGGAAAGTGCTGGATTTCAAACTCGTGCCCGCGATTGTAGAAACCCTAGATCCGAGTGGAGCTCAATCTCAAATTCCTCCAAAGGTACTTCTTGTAAATGACATTCGCAGTCATTTTAAAGGTACAATTAAAGAGCTTGGAACCCTAGAGATAGATGTTGTTCATGATGAACTGTGTGTTGATGGTGTTCTCAAACTGGAACATAAACATTTGGAAGATAAGGGTTTGACACATATCACCCACTTGCCTCAGAGTTTCCAGATAAAATGGATTTGATATATCCTAAGCCGAGTGTGCGAAGGTAAAATTTGGCTTGAGCAACTAGTGGAAATAACAAAGAAGATGATTCACTGAATCATTGGTCTTCCCATGCTTGCCAAGGCTAAATCTACCAAAACCCTAGGTCAAGTAGAGCTGGAAAAGAAAACCCTAGCCAAATGGGATGGTAGAGGTATGAGAATAAATAGTATTACCAATGTAGAACTAAAATTTAGCACATATGTCATAGCTCACAAGATATACAGTTCAAGTTGGCAGAATAGTGTTCTGTGTGAAGCAGTTGACCTAGCTTATAAAATTGTGAAGAACAATCTGTCATTTGACCTAGCAGATTTATTGTTGAAACAGTTCAACAAGAATATGGAGAGCATTCAAACCTCAAAGAAAAATCCATGTAAGTTTGGCTCGATATTGGTTTGTTTATTTTTCTATGCTCAAAATTTTTTCCCATCTAAAGGCATGGTAAAATGGAGAAAGGATGTGCCTATTCTTTATCAGATAAATGAGTATATTGCAGAAATGGGTGAAAATTTTGTAAGCATAATGGATAACTATTTTGAATCTTTTAAAGAAAAGATGAATAACAGATTCCAGATTCCACTAAAGCTGGTAGAAGATTATAAAGATGATGTTTGTTTCATGGTTGATTGTGATAGAGTATACATTCAAGCAATAAGGACTAGGATTGTATGGGTGAAACCTCTTCCTTATGAGGTAAAAATTGATGAAACAAAGGATATAATTGAAGCCCTCATAAATCAACCTATTGATCCAAAGGCTACATACTCTGGAACATATGATGAAGCTAAAATAAGAATTGAGCTAAGCATAAAACTTCCATAGGAGGTTCACAAAGGTAGAAAGAGGATGGCCAAGATGCAATCTAGCACACCTCTAATGTTAATCGAGGGCATAGGAGAGGATATTGTAGAAGAAGAAGAAAAGGATGAGAGTAAAGAAGAACTAGTGCCTGTAAAGAAGAAAGGAAAGGTAACTATCACCAAGGAACCCGAGCAACCCACTATAGTATTCACAAGGAAAAGATCAAGGGACAAGGCAGGTAAAGTCAATGATGATATAGTACTCAAAAGGCCTCCTCCCTCATTTGAACAAAAGATTAAGGATTTGAGAGAAGGATCTGGACTTGCAAATTTCAAATCTCTCAAATATGAAACAAGGTCACAGGCAGAGCAGCAGGAAATTGAAGATGTTGTTATTGAGAAAATGGGAAAATGGAAGTACTCACCTAAGGATATGGCTTCTCAAATCCCATGATTTTTATTAAACCAAGTCAAGATGAGATGGTCCAATGCAAGGCAAACTGTCAAGGACATATATGCTCAAACCTTAAGACAGTTGATGCCAAGTTTGAAAAATGCTGAAATAAGTAAGGCATTGATAGAAAATGAGCACAAGATGACACTAATATTTAACAGTTGTTTGATTTTGATCAAGGATATAGAGTCGGTTGTGAAGAGTGCAAATTTTACTTGGAAAAACATCTATCATCTTCACAAACCGAGTACTAAAACTATGATAATTAAAGATATTGAAGATGACAGTGATGAAGAAGAAGAAGTAGTTCAGATTGATAATGTTGAGATAGAAGAAGCCACTGAGGAAGCTAAGAAGAATGTTGAGAAAGATGATCCAGTTTGGATAGCTGCAGAGGTAATTGCCTCACTCCCTCACTCTCCAGTAAAAATTGCTACATCTAGCCCGGAGAAAACTTCAAGTGTGATTGTGAAAACTCCCTCAGATACATCAAATGTCCAATCATCACTAGCACAACTCAATGTATCAATGACAAAAGTGGCTACCACTTCATCTACTGAGCTTCAGCCTCCTTCCACGGAGTTACAGTCTTCAGTACCTTCTTCAATTTTGAGTTTTTCAGCAGTAAGTACTTCAGATTCTACAGTTGTAAATACTTCAATTTTTTATTTATCAAGTATTCCAGTTAGCATCCCATCAGTCAGAAGTTTATCAGTTTTCACTACAAGTCCTACTGTGTCTACAATAATTTCTACTACAAAGGCAATAAGTATAAAGACTCAACCGAGTACAAAATTTTTGAGTAAGAGTGTAGTAGAAGATATAGATTTAGATGAGGAGATATAAATTCCCCAATTAGATTTTGCAAACCTCACAGCAGACCAAATGCAAACAATTGGTGAACTCCTCTAGAAGAAAGCAAAGCAAAAGAAACTAAAAGAAGAAAGAGATAAGGAATATAAGATCATTGAGGATGCCAAGAACATTTTGGTAGAAACAATAGGTGTTGAAGTTGATTCCTCTCAACACATTCTATTGTAGTTGGCAGAGGTAGTAAACAAGTTCAACAAGGATTCCTCTAGATCAGATAAGTTGCTTGAGAAGGTAGGGTTATCTTCAATTTTGGCTAGCATTGAGTCCTCCTATTCCAAGGTAACATCATTTTTTTTCAAAGTATGTAATGTTGCCAAGTTCTCAAAGGAGATTAAAGATAAAATAAATAAGATTAATGAGGATCTGAAGATCAGTGCACAGAAGTTGCAACTTGAACCTAGTTCAAGCTCTGCACATCATATGACAGTCAGATTCCTATCTGATAAGTAGTTAGAGTTATTGAAAGAAGATGCAAGGATCAGATCAACATTAATAGATATTTAGAACATTATCCTTCCCATCATGGATACAATGCAGAAGCATATTGCATACTCAAAAACATTGATCCATGACAATAAGTTTTCAATTGTAGATCACATGATTGAACTCTCTGCAGAAGTCCAAGTTGCACTCCATACACGCAAGATTCTACAAGAGAAATGGGATAGAACTCTAGCACTAATTGGAAAGGTGCATTCTAATTTTCTCTCACATTTTGGTATCTCCATGTAAAATATTTTTATATACACCTTTGGCATTATTGTCAAAAATGGGGAGAAAGTATATGAGATATGAAAGGGGGAGAAAGTATATGAGAGAAATAGGAATTATGAGTATGAGGTGAAATAAGATATTTGTATATATACTGTATAAGGGAGACATGACATGTATATACAACAGTATGACAAAGATAATTTTTTTGAAAAATCAAAACCAGTATCAGCATGATTGTGTATATAAGTTTTGGCCAATAAGTGTTTTGTCACTAATGCCAAAGGGGGAGATTGTTGGCATTAAGTATGTTTGTCATTAGTGACAACACTTATTCAAAATCTATGTGTTTACCGAGTAGACAAGACAGTGTTTACCGAGTAGATAGGACAATGTTTACCAAGCAGATAGGACAGTGTTTACCGAGCAGACATGATAGTGTTTACCGAGCAGACAGGACAGTGTTTACAGAGTAGACCAGATAGTGTTTACTAAGTGATGAAATGAGCAGTGTTTACCGAGTGCCAGCATGGTAAATAGGGTATTCAATTTCTACCAAGTGATACTATATCTACCGAGTCTCCAGTATATACCAAGTTTGAAACTAGAACTGAGTGGTTAGTATGGACCGAGCCTCCACTTCTACTAAGAGCATGATGATGCCGAGTAACATAGTGGATGCTGAGTATCAGAAAGTCACTGAGTTAGTTTGCAGTAACCTAGTAACTATATTTGGGCTGACTCAGTAATATTTGTGTTAAGAGCCGACTTTATAATTATTTGTTAATTGTTTTGGATTGATATATAAACAATGTTTTGTATCATATCCAAGGTGTGAAGTAGCGAAGCATGAAAAAGAGAGAAAGGCAGAGATAAGTGAATTACAAAGGGCTACGACAGTATAGGAAGCAGCAAAGATCTATCCATCATAGAAGGTGATTAGTACATTAGAGAATCTCAATCAACAAGTACAGTTGCAAGTAGGAGATCTACTATTTCATCCTAATAGGTGAATCAGCTTAAAATCCTTTAACTGGGTAGACTTAACAGTCTTTGTAAAATCTCTTAACTGAGTGCATACTTTATTGTATGTTTGTAAATCCTCTAACAAGGTGGACCTAGTAGTCCTTATTGCTCCTATCAGGGCAGATCATCAGAAGTGATCATTGTAAGCCTTAACCGGCAAACTTTATACTGTAGTATTGAAGTTTTGTGGGTATCATCCCCACCCCAGTTTTACTTTCTACTTGGAAGGTTTCTGGGTCAGCAAATCTCTATGTTCAAAGTGTTATGAATGTTTTATTCTTTTTTTTACTCATGCATGCAGTCAGATTATCAATCTAATGTTATTTGAAATATGGTTAAGATCTAATTTTGTTAAAAGTTTTGAAGTTATTGATTCACCCCTCCCCTCTCAGTAACTTGTATAGTCTTGAATATTTCCAACAATAATATGTATTTTTTATTTGTCAATCTCACTTTATGTTTCAGAATACTTCCTTACTTGATAAATTATGCCCTCTTCAACAATTCTTGCATTCAAAACTTTAAGGCTTGGTCTAAATCCCACCTTAGGAGGTGCTTGAATTTTTTTCTTGCTCCTTGTAGCTCACGAGGATGGATGACTAGTGATAGCTTCTTTCTTCCTCTTGAATATTGGCTTATACTCCAGAGGAGTGGTAAGGTCAATAGTATCTTTGGGCACAAAAGGAGTATCATCTTCTTTACCCTTCTAACTTTCATTTGTTTTAGTTTTTATTTTCTTCAACTTAGGATCTTCTTGTTCTACTTCTACTACTGTGCTTTTCAATTCTAAGGAAATCTTTTCATCTGTTTCTTTATCAAGGTCTGCTTGAGACACACCATGTATTCTCAAGATCTCAGATGTGACTTTAGTAACCTTTCTTTTAGTTGTTGCACTGTTAAGTTTTGCATCAACTTCTCTGGTCTTTTCCTCATATGTTCCCCACCTAGGTTCATTAGGATCTTTGGAGGCTGATAGCACTACTTGCACATAAGCTTCAAGAACTTGTTCATCTACCTCATACCCAAGTGGATGAATCCACTTAGTTCTAGGCTCAACAACTTCCATACAAGTAGTATCAATTTCAACCATAAAGCATATTGTATCTTTATACATTTCCATAATGTTCTCTGGAATTCTATATCTCATCTACATCTTAACCCTAAAGGTCTTCAATTCCAATGTTACATAGTCTCTCAATGTACTTTCAGTGGATGCTTTGTTTATCTGAGGCATGGTTGGAATGGACTTGTCCAAATACATATCTGAAACTTTTCCAACTATATGAAGGTACATATGGATGATTAGTGACCTAAACCTTAATATCTTTGTCTTGTCATGTTTGATAGCCTTGATGTTATCAATCAACTATGCGTGCAAGATCTCACACAAGTTGAACTCTCCATCTTCCTTCACAAGTCTGATGGCTACTAGGATAGTGCCCGTAGACACAATATTCACCCTGCTAGTGTGATGAAATTTGTAACCCAGTATCATTGACATCAATTTGAAGTATGCTCACTCAATCAGCTCAATAGTCATGTTGTGCTTCTTGTTCCTTGACTTACATGCTTGCTCCACCATTTTCCTGATATCCTTTCCCATTGGAAGGATGACACCTATTCTAGAAAGGCCTATCATCTCATGTATCAGATCATTTGTGATTCTTACTGGTACATCTCCAATCTAAAATAGATCATCATGGATTCTGCTCAATAAGATCTTTATCCATTCTGTCTCATAGAATTCATATGTCGTAGCATACACAATAATAGGGTGATCATTCCATTTGGTGTATTCATCCATGAATGTTTTATCCTATTTCAACATGGTATCTGTGTGTTCCCTTAACCTATCTAGTCCAACAGGTTCTTTCTTATAGTAGATGTAAGCCCTTATGTCTTCCACATGCATGACGCCCACAGGCATTCAGGAGAAAGCTCCATCTAAATCATCTAGGGTGGATTTAAATGGGTGCCTCTTGAAAACATATCTTTTCTTCTTAGCGACATCATAAACAATGGGAGTGGCCATGACTTACTTATTAATCACTTTCCAACTGAACTCCGAGATAATCTAACAGCTTTTGAATCGGCGCAATGAGCTAGGGTTTCTACAACTAACCAAATGTATTGCAAACACTAATAGTTCAATCTTAAAGTCTTCACAACAACTTCCAAGGCTCAATCTACTCTCCAATCGCTTTGAATTCAAATGTAATGAGTGAACAAATAACTTTTTGTGTACTTAAAGTGAAAATTTTTCCATTAATGCAAGTTGCGTAAACCAAGCTGTCACTTCAAAATTTCCAACTCGAGTTCTACTAACATTCAGCATGTGCACTCTTGCACAAAGGTTACTATACACTCCAAAAGCTTAAGTCCAAAGGTGCATACTTTGAGGATGAGTATACCAACCACGCAGGGGTCTAGAGCTAAATTAGCTCCCCATATGACCCTGAGGGCCATTCATGCAGATGTAGAGGGTGCATCCAATGCGGATGCATCCAATACATTCTCATCAGCTTTGTCCTTCTTTCCTTCTATCCAAATAAATCTCGCATCTTCTGAGGCTTTCACAAACTTGACTTCTCGTTCAGGATCCAAAAATGGTTCTTTAGCCTTTTTAGGGATTTCCTGACCTTGCGTCCTTGATCTACAAAACTTTAAGATATGTCCAGCCTTGTTATAGGAGTGACAAATGACTGGAGGTCTATTATTCCTCGGTGCATTGACATGAGTCACCATTTTACATTGTCTCACTGTATGACCATTATTGTTACATATCTGACATGTAACATTTTGAGAACTTCTTATATTTGACTAATTCTGAATTCTTTGATCATGTTGAATCCTATTCTTCTTACTAGTCTTGCAATTCATAGCTCTATGACCAAGTTTATTGCATGAATAACAGTAACCACTAAAAGGTCTTACCTTTGTACAATTCCTTGCAATGTGTCCATGCTTGTTACATGCAAAATAGGTGCATTCTATAGACTTGTGCTCATTCTTGGGTGGTCGACCATTGTCTTTGGTTTGATCTTCAGTCTTTTCAGTATCAGTAGAGTCTTTTTGTGTCTCCTTTCTTGCTCACATATTATCAATATGATTTTGTGCTTCATTGTATCTAATGCAGCTAGTGTCTCCTTTTAATCTTCTTGCATACAATTGAGATTCTATCAAACCAGAACTGGTGTGCAATTTGTCAATGTGATTCTTTTCTTCTTTCAATTCAAACTCCAATCTTTCTTTGCAATTCCTTAGATCCAAGATTTCCAAATTTGCTTCCCTTAATTCTTCATTGAGTTGAAGATTCTCCTTGACTTGTTCATTAAAGACATCTTGATTGTTCATCAGTTTGTCATCAAATTCTTCAAGCTGACTCAATAAGGATGCATTTTCTTCATTCCACTTCTTGAATTTTTCTTCAAGATCACTATTAGAGCGTCCTTTTAAATCCTTTCTTAGTCTTTTGATAACTAATTAAGCATCAGTGACTTTTTCTTTTAGTTCTTCAATTTCTCTTTCTGAATTGTCCAGGTCTTCAAGAGCGGCTTCAAGATTCTTCTTCAGATGTTTCATTTATGCTTTTTCCATGATCTCCTCAAGTGGTTAAACTTCTTTTCTAAGGACTAGAGCTCTAATACCAATTTTTAGGAATACGAACACTGAGAGGGGGGGGGGGGGTGAATCAGTGTTTGTTGTATTTTAGCTTTTCACTTTAATCTTTATGCTAAACTTAAATGCTTAAGTAATGAATTAAAAATTCATATAAACATGAAACATGAAATCAACACATGACACAAATATGGTTATGGGGAAACCTAATAGGTAAAAAAACTAGTGGGACTTGATATCCACTAATATTCTGCACTAGTGTTTTGTTATCCTTGTTAGAAGATCCTTTACCCTATTAGGAGTAGCTTTACAATGCTTTAAGTATAGTAGACCCTATTAAGGGTTGGACCTTGTTAGGAGTCTTTTACAATGATCCCTATTAGGGGAGTGGACTCACTATCCTAGAGCTCACTTCTCAAATGGTGCAGGCTACAACCTTCTAATTTTAGATACACACTATATCTGCAGGTGAACTGTCAATGTTTCACTGCTTGTCTAATCAGTTCCTTTGATGCAATAATGCTTTGACCTCTTGAAAATCTCTAATACATCTCATAGTGTCTTCGCACACTTTTTCTCTACTTAACACAACTCTATTACAACTTCCATACTGAATACAATGGGTGCATCTTATATTTATATGCTCATACAGAATAAACAATTAGGTCAGCCCTATAACTAATTACAAACAATGCTTCTAAATGAATTGGCTTAAGCATTCTTACAATTAAACATATAAACATGTCGGCAACCTAAATACAATGGGTGCATGTCCTTCACAACATTACATTATTATCACAAACCAAAATACTAACTATCGGCTCCATGCTCTGCTCTTTGTTGGCACACACTGGCTGTGCAACTTCAACTGACTGTAACTTTCACATCTTTTCATATCTACTTATGTGCTCATAGACTAAGCATAAGTATAGTCTAAAAAACTTAACTTCCAGGGTGCATACTATAATTCCTCCTTAAACATGTGCATTGATGGTTTGAGCTGCAGGAACTTTATACACTATCCAATCTTCAACACTTAACTAAATTCTGATCTTTACACTAAGTGTGTCGACTCCAAACTACTATATGAGTTTGTGGCCATAATGACAATAGTATATCTAGTCATTTACCTCATTATAGAAAACTTGCCAACAAAGATGAATGTAATGTAATCATTAATGTGTTTCAAAATGATGTATTTGGAATGGGTAGACTTAGAAAAAAGGAAAAGGGAAAGCTAAAACTTTATTTATATGATGTATGTTGGAAAAGAAATGGATTTTGTAAGGTTTCAAGTAAAGTAGTATGTTTCTCATTACTGTTGATAAAGGGAAAAGCTAGTAAAAAAAATGTAATATTTGTGATGTATCAAATGTTTAGACGATTCTATTATATGGTATTAATGCTTTAAAAGTTATATTTTTCATAAAGGATACTTAGGAATATAGATGAATTTAAATGGAAAATTGAAATGAAAGTACCTTGTATTTCTTTATAAAGAATCTACAAATGTTGTGATGTAGTTTTCTTAAGAAGTAAATCTAGTTATTAGTACACTAAATGGACTTGAATTGTGCATTAAATAAGAAGGGAACCTTGGAGGAATCTGAGTTAAACTATGTTTTGTTTTTGTAATTCTTTTAAAAATTCAAAAAAAATTTATAAATAATTACTTAGGTTTTCTTTTACAAAGAGAATCTTTGTTCTCTTCCCCGGTTCCCTTGTGGGGCATGACACCCTCTATAGTCATACTTAGTAGAAGAGAGAGAAAAAGAATGTTTCTTCTTACTCTCCTAAAAAATAGGGCTTGAACCAAGATGAAACATGTAACCTAAAGTAGACTTGCAACCATCAAGATCACCTACCGAATCTGAGTTTGTATATCCAACCAACTCAAGTCCTCTACTTGCTATATAATGAATCCCATGTGTAAGTGTAACCTATATGTAGTACAATATGCATTTGGCTTCCTTCCAATGAAGCTCATGTGGCTCTTGCATGAAGTGAAAAACCATGCCAATTGCAAAGGATATGTTAGGGTATGTATGTGTTAAGTAGAGGAGACTTCCAACAAGTTTTCTATATAAAGTAGCATCAACAATTGGTGTAGAACACTTAGCCTCTAACTTAAGACCTGAAAGAAAGGGAGTAGGTGAAGCCTTAAAATCACTCATGTGAAATCAAGCAAGTAAATGAAGAGTATACTTGGGCTAAGAAAGTCATTTCCCTGTTGAGGACTCTGTGATCTCAATACCAAGAAAATAGTGATCAAGTAAAACCAAGTTTATCATAGCAATTCTTTCCTGAAAAGAAGACTTGACACTGCCAATGATGGATGAAGTACTCCTTGTAATGATCAAGTCATCAAAATAATGAACAAGTATCAAGTGTGATTAATTCTATCAAAGAATGTAGACATTTGAATCTGAATGACACCTAGTGAACCCTGCTAAGAGAAGAAAGGAATCCATCTTGGCACACCAAGCCCTAGGAGCCTGTTTGTGGCCATAGATAGACTTCCTTAGCCTACAAACCATAGAAGTATCCTGGATGAATCCCTATGGCTGCTCCATATAAATATGCTCATGAATATCCCCACGTAGAAATGTAATCTTTACATGCATATGATGTACAAACCAATCATGAGCTGCAATAATAGCAAGTGTCAAATGAATGGAGTTCATCTTGGCTATAGGTGCAAGGGTCTCGGTATAGTCAACACCAGGAACCTAAGCAAAACCTTTTATAATAATTATAACTTTATACTTATCCACACTTCCATCCGTTAAAAACTTCATCCAATAGATCTACTTACATTGAACCAATTTTTTGCCCTTAGGAAGAGGAACTAAGTCCCAAGTGTTATTCCTCATCAAAGAGTTATACTCATCCTCCATAGCTTTATCAGACTCAGGAACCCCTAAAGCTTCCTTAAATGTTTATGGATCTAAAGCAATTGAAATATAAGCATGTAGAAATAATTTCTGTTGTGACCTTGTCCTCCTAGTGTCTAAAGGATTCCACACAAGTGAACTTGTTGAATCAAGTGTTTGTTGTTCCCAACTAGGTCTAGTGGAAGAAGAAGATGAAGAAGGAATTTCCTCAACTATGTCTTGACCCTACGAAGGTTGAAGCCTATGAGTCGGGGTTGAAGGATTTTAATCTTCCAAGTCACTATCTGTAATGCCCCTCTCATAGTTTGCTTTTTAGTTTTATCGCTAAACTCTTTTAGGCCATGTTCATGTCTGTGTTATTTATTTTAGGGATTTTACAATTTATGAATGTACGCCATTTTACAAAATAAACATGAATTAGATGCTTTTAAATTATTTTCATGTTGATTAAATGAAAATTAATATATTATTTATATGTTATGGTTATTTCATTTTAATGATTCATATGTTAGTATATCATAAATGCTTATCATTTTACTAACCCCATACTTGCATGTGTATGGTCCATATGCCTATTTTATATTTTTGTTTGATGTGCTCATTATGGTTGAGGGATAGAGTTGTAGTTACTTTCTTGTGAGATCCACATGATCGGACAATCCCCTCCATTTATTGTTTATAGTTATACATGTATGTACATGCTTTTATTTTATGCAGGTTTGCAGGTATCAGGCATCGACTTCCCTGAATTGTCAAGATGAGCATGTCCTATCACAAAATTTCAATGGTAAGAGAGGGGAGATAACATAAAAATCCAAATCCCAACCCCAACCATTGATTGTCCTAAATATTGGGCAAGTATTTGTTTATACCCATCTGAATGCATCACATGACGTGAATTTGTGAGCCCTTCCTTGGTATATGTTTGGTATAGAGTTAGCTAATTTTTGGATTTTCGGAGTCAAGTGGATTTACTTGTGTGAATTATTTGTTGTAATTAATTAAGTTAGGAGTATTTTTGGGATTTGAATATTTATATCTTATGATTGTGGTAATATTAGATATAGACTATGTTTAATTATTAAGGGTAATAAAATACCTTTGTTAATTAAATGATTAAATTAAAAGATTTAAATTTTGAATTAAAGGATTTAATTAATTATTAAATCCTAATTTAAATTAAAGGGCATAGTTGATTTATTTAATATTTGATTTATTAGTTTGCACAGTTAGTTATGTGGTAAAGTCTTTATTATTTAATTAAATAATTATATGCAATTTAAGTTGCACATTTTGTTTAAGTGAAATTAAAATTAAAATTAAAGTTAAAAATTGAATTAGAGTTTTATTTAAAAGTGCATTATTTACTTTTGAATGGTTTTATTTGTTAATATGATTTAGAACAATAGAAAGGGGGGTGACTCAGTTGTTCTTAGGTCCAAATGTATAAATTTTTTTTCAAAACTCTTCAACAACTCAAATCTAACAACCAACAGCTACTCGGTCATTATAGAATGCATGTCAGAAACATATAACATTGATGTCCACTATCCAATAGTATTTAACTTGCAAAACACATAAATGTTCAAACCAAAACATTCACACAAGCATTAACATCAAGATTTATAGTGGAAGCCCAATTTGGGAAAAACCATTTTGTAACATGTTACTGATATTTTCACTCTTTTGAAGTGAGCTTTGTGAAAATCCAACCCTGTCAAAGGTTGCAAACACACTGGTAGGTGTGACCCAGTTAAAGGATTCCAACCACCCTATTAGGAGTGTGCCTTGTTAAAGGACTTAAGTATATACATTAGAATGCAACCTTATTCAAAGGATTTATACAATGACTGTTAGGTCAGCCTTGATTAAAGGATTTAAACTGATACAATGGTTAGAAAGTAGCAACAGTGTTTGATCTAAAAACATACAACTCACTTTGCAAATAATAGATCCAATTGGTACATATATATACTGCCTTACTGATTGAGATCCATTTCCATCTCTATCACTAATCTGCTCGAAAATCCCTTCAAGCAATCACAAATCCTTCTCCTTCAGCCTTTTCTTCTTATTCAATCAATAATAACAACTTCAACATCCTTCATTCAACCTCATACTTAGGTTTCCTTGATACCTCTTCAATAGGTCAATCTATCTTTTGCTGCTTAATCTCCTCCGTATATCTTAGGGTTAGCTCAGATTCATCAAATCCTTCCAACATTAAGTTCTTCATCCATCCTTCTAGAAACATCTCAAATCTCTTTATGGAATTACAATAAAATGATTTACATTGCATTAAATGCTTCCATATAATCAATAAATAAAGCCAACATGATTTACATAATCCAAGAATTCAACCATGTCGGCTAGGAATTTGAATTCTTCCTCAAATGTAAATTACTGACACTAGATCAATACTATGTTCAACTCCTCAGTCATCACTGGATAGCCTGGTCACCACTGAAACTATTTCCTCGGCTAATACTATCTTCCTTGATAATAAATTGATGTTCGGTCAACATTGAATCTACTCGGCATATACTGGCTCGGTCGACACTAACATCACTTGGCTTAAACTAGATTTCTTCACTTTTTATCGATTAAGCCTACTTGTTTAGTCTTACTTCTTACTTAGATAAGAAATACATTATCTTATCATTGTGCCACATAATCAAGTACCCATTGAAGTATCAAGATAACTCAACCTTTCCTTAGGTGCTATTGTTATCACCCCTACCCTAATCCTTCTCAACAATCAAATAGATATAGTATTTTCTTAGATAGCAACAGTCTTACCAGTTAAGGTTTGACATCAATGACAATACAAAAATTGCTTCAATTGCAGTCTCCAACAATCTCCCTCTTTGGCATTTATGGCAACACCATATGAATAACACATGATTCACTAACCAATCCAAAACTTGTCTGTACATCAGAAATATTTATAATATCCTTAGCTTCATTCTGATTCTAGATCAATTATCCTACTTGCATGACCATCCACATAGTAACATCCACTTAATCTCTTATGTGTTCCTTTCCTCTGAATCTCTCCTCTTACTTGATCTTCCATGAAATCTCACCATGTGTTTTCATCTTATTCATCTCCCACTTTAACAATAATGCCCAAGAAACAACTAAAACATACATTTGTAGATGAAGATGTCATCTTGTCAGTTTAGTAACAATATTTCTCCCTCTATCATCTTTTCTTATGACTGATTATCATCTTTTCTATACTTTGCACAACTCTAGGCTGCTCCTAAAGTGTGACATGTCTCTGCATCAATTTGTAAGATACTCTTTGCAACACATTTGATGCAGTGCTCCTAGCTTGACTAGGTAGCCTCAGTGAGGGGAAGAACCCCTAATTTTCCTCTCAAATATTCATGAGCTTCTTTAGGTAAGGCTTTAGTGAATATGTCTGCTAGTTTTTCCTTTGTATTCACATATTCCATTCTGACCTCTTTATCTTGTACCAATTCCCTCAAGTAATGATACCTGATGGTGATGTGTTTGGTCTTTGTGTGCATCACTGGGTTCTTAGATATGTTGATAACACTGGTGTTGTCACAGTAGATATCAACTAGTTCAGTGATTTCTTCTTTTATGCCTATCAACAATTGCTTTATCCATAACAAGTTTGAATAGTTCACTGCTATAGCAACATACTTAGCTTTAGCTGTAGATTGGGAAATGCAATGTTGTTTCTTTCTTGTCCAAGAAACTAATCTCTATCCAAGAAAGAAAGTCCACCACTAGTACTCTTTCTATCATCCACATTTCCTGCCCAATCTGCATCAATATAGACTCTTAGTTTAAATCTTTCATGCTTCTTATAGTACAGTCCATAATTTGCAGTCCCTTTCAAATATCTCATTATCCTTTTTACAGCCATCATGTGACTTTCCTTAGGATTGGTAGAGAATCTTGCCACAATCCCAACTGCTAGAGCAATATCTGGTCTACTGTGAACAACATATTGTAGTTTTCCAATCATAGACCTATACAAAGTCTGGTTTACTTTAGTAGCATCATCATTTTTAGACAATTTTTGTTCGGTAGCCATGGGAGTACTTACTGGCCTTGAATCCTCCATACCAAAGGTTTTTAGTATCTCATGAATATATTTAGACTGCGTGATGAAAATACCTTTCTCCATTTGATATACTTGTAAACCAACAAAGAATTTTATCTCCCCAAAGATTGACATTTCAAATTCAGTTTGCATTTCATTTGAAAATTTCTTACATAGGACATCTTGTCCACAAAATATGATATCATCTACAAAAAAATTATCTAACAAGATTCCTTTACCTTCTTCATCCTTCATGCACAGATTGTTGGTGTCATTTGTCATTTAGAATCCAATCTATATCAAGTAATTGTGTAGCCTCTCATACCATGCTCTAGGGGCTTACTTTAGTCCATACAGTGCCTTATTCAGTTTGCAAACCATGTGTCTCTTGCTTGGATCAAAAAATCCTTAAAGTTGTACAATGTACACTTCTTCTAATATACCATTTAAAAATGCAGACTTGACATTCATTTGGTATACCTTGAAATCTTTGTAGGTAGCATATGCAAGTAGAGTTCTCACTCCTTCCAATCTTGCTACAGGGGAAAATGTCTCCCCATAGTCTATTCCTTCTTCTTGTGCATAGCCTTTTCATACTAGCCTTGCCCTGTTTCTTGTGATTTGTCCATGTTCATTCAGCTTGTTTCTGAATACCTATTTTTTTCCAATGACATTTTTGTTTTCTGGTCTTGGCACTAGAGTCCAGGTATCATTCTTCTCTATTTGGTTTATCTCCTCATTCATATCTTGAATCCAGTCTTCATTTTCTAGTGCCTCTCTTGTTGTCTTAGGCTTGAATTCACATAGTAAACATGTAGGTAATCTTAACTTACTTCTGGTTAGAACTCTAGTTTCTTTGTCTCCAATGATTTTTTTAGGCTTGTGATGTCTCCTTACATATTGTGCCAAAATAGGTTATGCTCTCTTTTCTCCTTGCTCTTCAGTTTCACCAACAAGATTGTCAAATTCAACTTCTGAATGCTTGGCAACCTCTTCCTGATACTCGGCAGCATCTTGTTGTCACTCAACATTATCTTCTTGTCGCTCGGCATTGTTTTCCTGATGCTCGGGATTGCTTACCCAAGACTCAGCATCAGGTGCAAGTTTTTCACTTGCCTCTCCTTCTTCTATATAGACAAAAGATCTATAATCTTCTGGTTCTCTCTTGCTTTCTTCATTCTTCTCTGCATATTCATCAACCTTGACATTTAAACTTTCCACAATTTTTTTAGTGTTAGAGTTCAAACACTTGTAAGCTTTACTTTTTGTGGAATAACCTAGGAATATTCCCTCATCACTTTTAGCATTAAAATTTCCATTCCTATTATCTTTTAGTATATATCATTTGCTCCCAAAAATTCTAAAGTACTTTACATTAGGTGCATACCTGTGCCATAACTCATAAGGTATAACATTTGTACCTTTTTTATCTATACTCAATTTAGGGTATAAAAAGCTATACTTACAGCTTCTCTCCAGTACTTTTGTGCAACATTCTTCTCGATCATTAGTGTTCTTGCACAATCCATGATAGATCTGTTCCCTCTCTCTGCTATACCATTCTATGGAGGTGTCCTAGGTGCAGACATCTCTCTCTTGATTCCTTATCATTGTAGAATAGATTGAACTCATTTGATATAAATTCTCCACCTCCGTCAGATCTCAAACACTTCAGGTTCCTACATATCTCCTTTTCAACCTTAGCCAAATACCACTTAAAAAACTAAAATGCATCAGATTTTTCTTTTAAAAACATTACAGTCATCATTCTAGGGTAATCATCAACAAACAAAATAAAATATCTAGCACCACAATAGCTTTGTACACCCATAGGTCCACAAAGGTCAATATGAACCAAATCTAAAGCATTATCAGAAGTAAAAGTCTTGCTCTTGAAACTAGACTTTGTCATCTTACCCAACTGACATTGTTTGCACCTTACATTATCAGGTTTCTTCAATCTTGATAGTCCTCTCACTTTCTTCTTTTTACTTCTACCAGATTATCAAAGTTAACATGGCATAGCTGCTTATGCCATAACCATATATCATCAAGTTGTGTAATCAAACATGTCTCTTTAGATTGGTCTAGATAGAACAAATTACCTCTTGTCTGTTCTCCACTTCCAATTAGTTCACCAGTGGCATCAAATATTTTAGCCTTCATGTGATTAAATTCCACTCAGTAGCCAATGCTACTAAGTTGTGCAACACTTAGAAGATTATAGTTAAGACCTTCAACCCAATAAGCATTTTCACAAGTGATCTTATCAGTCAGCTTAATCAATCCTTTACCCTTGACAGGACATGGTGCATCATTACCAAATTTAACACTCCTACCTTTGTGATGATCTAGGATATCAAACTTAATTTTATCACCAGTCATGTGGTGTGAGCAACCACTATCAATAATCCACTTATCATATTTGTTCACATAGGATACAAGTGCAGTTTTCTCATCCTCATTAGACTCATGTTTCATAGAAACATAGACTACTTCAATTTCAAAATCATCACTATTAGTGTCAGTTTCTTATTCAGCAATATAGAATGATTTCTTACCTTTATCTTTGTAGTCCTTGTACCTTTGGTAACCTCTATCTTCTCTTATATCTTTTTGCTTGCTATCTCTTTCCTCATCCTTGTCATTACTGTCAGGGCATCTTGCAACTGTATGACCAACTTTGTTACATGAGAAACATATGATAGGGATTTTACCTTTATACTTTATTTTTCCCCTTTTCAATCTTCTAGCCATAAGAGCTTCAAGATCCTCTAATTATTCATCAGAAGTGTCACTATCACTTTCACTCTCACTGATGCATCTTTCTTTCTCTTTCTTAGACTTATTTTAAACCATTTGTGACTTGAATACAGATTCAACATTAGTAATAGTGAAATTATTATAATTAGAAAGCTCAAAATAAATAAGCTTACCAACAAGACTTTCCAGAGTAAGAGCATTTCCAGGGTTACATCTAGATTTCTGAATTGCTAAAATTTTGATGGCATAAATAAGACACAAAGTTCTCAATAATTTTCCAATAATAGTCTCATCATCAATAGTTCCATTAGCTCCTCTAATAGCATTTACAACTTCTTTTATCCTACCACAATATTGAGCAATATTCTCACCTTCTTACATTTTCATTTCATCAAATTCACCTCTCAAGATTTCATCTTTTTCCCTTAGTACATTTATGTCACCACCATAGATGTTTGCAAGAGTGTCCCACATTTTCTTTGTATTTGTGAAATCTTTGATGTCTTCAAATTCAAGGTAGCTTAAGGCAGATGTAATCTCCAACATTGCTTGATTGTGCTCTTGTTTAGCTCTCATCTCTTCGGTAGTCAAAGGTGCAACAAGTGTAACATAGTCATGTTCAATATAATACTTTGTAGATTCACCAATACCAGCTAGATGCAGTTTCATTAGACTCTTCCATGCAAGGAAGTTCTCCTTATTTAGCCTTGGTACATCCTTCTTATACATCATAATCATTTACTTCAAGTACCTTTAAACTTGTTCTCTATAAGCACCAACAGCTCTGATACCAATTGTTAATATGATTTAGAACAACAAAGAGGGGGGTGAATTAGTTGTTCTTAGGTCTAGATGTATAAATAAACTTTCGAAACTATTCAACAACTTAGATCTAATAGCCAACAGCTACTTGGTCATTATAGAATGCATGTCAGAAACATATAACATTGCAGTCCACTATCCATTAGTATTTATCTTGCAAAACATAGAAATGATCAAATCAAAACATTCGCACAAGCATTAACACTAGGATTTATAATGGAAACCCAATTTGGGAAAAACCACTTTGTAACATGTTATTGATATTTTCACTCTTTTGAAGTGAGCTCTATGAAAATCCAACCCTGTCAAAGGTTACAAACACACTACTAGGTGTGACCCAGTTAAAGGATTTCAACCACCCTGTTAGGAGTTTGCCTTGTTAAGGGACTTAAATACATACATTAGAATGCAACCTTGTTCAAAGAATTTATACAATGATTGTTAGGTCAACCTTGATTAAAGGATTTAAACTGATACAATGGTTAGAAAGTAACAACAACATTTGATCTGAAAACATACAACTCACTTTGCAAATAATAGATCCAATTTGTATATATATATGTTGGCTTACTAACTGAGATCCATTTCCATCTATATCACTAATCTACTCAGAAACCCCTTCAAGCAATTACAAATCCTCCTTTAGCCTTTTCTTCTTATTCAATCAATAACAACAACTCCAACATCCTTAATTCAACCTCACACTTAGGTTTCCTTAATACCTCTTTGATAGGTCGATCCATCTTTTGCCGCTTAATCTCCTTCGTAGATCTTAGGGTAAGGTTAGATTCATCAAATCCTTCCAACATTTTGTTCTTCATCCATCCTTCTAGAAACATCTCAAATCTCTTTATGGAATTACAATAAAATGATTTATAGTGCATTAAATGCTTCCGTACAATCAATAAATAAAGTCAACATGATTTACATAATCTAAGTATTCAACCATGTCGGCTAGGAATCTGAAATCTTCCTCAAATGTAAATTACTGATGCTCGGTCAATACTATGTTCAACTCCTTGATCATCACTGGGTAGCCTGGTCACCACTAAAACTATTTCCTCAGCTAATATTGTCTTCCTTGGCAATAAACTGATGTTGGTCAACATTGAATTTACTCAGCATATACTGACTCGGTCAACACTAACATCACTTGGCTTAAACTAGATTTCTTCACTTTTGCTCAGTTAAGCCTACTTGTTTAGTCTTACTTTTTACTTAGATAAGCAATACATTATCTTATCATTGTGTCACATAATCAAGTACCCATTGAAGTATCAAGATAACCCAACCTTTCCTTAGGTGCTATTGTTACCACCCCTGCCCTAATCCCTCTCAACAATCAAATAGATATAATACTAAATCTTAGATAGCAATAATCTTACCAGTTAAGGTTTGACATCAATGACAATACAACAATTGCTTCAATTACAGTTTCCAACATTTATCATGCATCTAGAAAGAGAGAGTTGATTTCTTCTATAGGGTTTGCATGTTTTAGAAACCCTAGGAGGGATAGGTTTTCATTATGTAGGAATTTTGGGTATTATTTTCAGGATGTCTATCAGGTTTTGGAGGAGCTCTGGAAGTATTGGAAGATATTTGGGAAGCTTATTTTGGTGGGCATTGTTTTGTGATTATTTGAAGACTTGCATTTTGAAGGCTAGATTGGATATTTTTGACTTCAGATTTTTAGATGTTGGTTGAGGTAGGATTTGAAACCCTCATTTTTATTTGTAGATTTTTCTTTTGAAAAGATTGTATACTTTGTTTCTGAGATTGTTGGGTGAATGATTTGTAATTAGCTTTTGTTTTAATTTTGAATTTTTTGTTGTGAAAATTAGATTGAATTGATATTAGATAGGTATGCTATTTCGCTTTGGGTGTTTTGAAAACCCTAGAATAAATCTTAAGAAAGTTAGTATCTTTTTCACAATATGTTGCAAAAGGATTGAATTATCATGTAAGATTGAAAATCAATAGATGTTTGTTTTTGTGAAAACCTTAGTTTCCATTTGAGACAATCAATTTTTAAAAAAAAAATATCTGTGGGTTAATATGTATTCATGTCTATAATGTTTGATGGTTTAATTTTCAAATATATTTATATAAAAAAAAAAAGATAACATCTTTTTACTAATGTTACGTCCCATAATTTTTTGGTGAATTTTATTTATTAAAAAAGGTTTAAAAAATTATGAATATAAAAAAATTAATATTTATTATGTGGGGGGCAGGGTCTCACCCCCCAACCCTCCAGACAACCCAAGGGAGCTTTCATCAGCAACACTGGCTTTTGTGGCAGTTGTGGCTACCCAGGATAGTCAAAGCTATCGATGGCAGCTATAGCTGCTCGTGACAGTCAAGACTGTTGCACGATAGCTTGGTTGTCATGGCAGCATAGGCTTTCCATGACAGTCAAGACTGTCCTAAGGGGAAGCCATGGGTGAGGTCGTAACTCCCCCCCATGTAGATTTTTATTTATAAAATTATTTTATTTAATTTTTTTAAATTTATTAAAACTTATTTAATTAAATTAAATTTATTTTTAATTTTACTTTTAAATTAGTTTAATTTAATTACTTTTAAAACTAGTTTAATAAATATTTAGTTAATTTACTATTTAAGTTAGTTATTTTAAATTGTATTTATTGTTGAATATTAATATTTAATAATTGAATTTTCTTAGATTAAATAGTTAGCCAATTTTATGGATATGTATTTCGTTATTTAAAATATTGGTTTTATAGTTTTATGAGTAGATGATTTATCACATGTGGACATGAATTATTTTTGGGATTGTTATTATTTTAACCTTACTGATTTAATTTATTTGTTCAGGGTTTTGAGTTGACTTAGGGAATTGGTTGACCGGAGGCTTGGTGGTCTTTTCTTATGGTTGTTTATATGTTTTCTTTGTTATGCATTATGAGATTATATCATGTCAACCATTTATATCCAACCTTAGTCATTTTAACTATGGTTTATTGTTAACACCTCGAGGGTGTGTATCATTTATGTCTGTATTATGATGTTGTGGTTATGGTCTTGATTATTCTACCCAACGTGGTTTTGTGTCAAAGCTTGTGAATTATGTGAGCACTTTGAGAGTGCATTTATGATGTCATGTGGTTTTGATAACCAGCACATATTCCTTATGTTTTGTGGGAATCAAAATTTGATCAACATACTTTATTGAGACCTATGTAGTTATTCTTTGATTGTGAGCCTATGGGAGGTTAAATAGGTTCATTTTAAGCAAGTGGCTTATAATAGGGGTTTGAGGCCCAAAGAGGTAAGTACCGAGGTAACCTATCCTAAGTTGATTAATAGGTGATAACCTAATAATAACACTTGGGGACAACATTAAATACAAGATTGATCATTGATGCCTCACACATGCCTTGAGTGCTTGTATAGGCTAAGGATAGGAATGGGATGATACTTAGAGAGTAGGTATGATTAGAATTCTTGGTCTTCATGAGAGGATATTTTGGTTCCGCATAGGTCATGTTGAGGGTTTGGGGTCAAGGGTGGATAGTCCAGGGTAACCCAACCTAATAAGCGCTTGAAGGTACGGGGTCTAGAAAGACCAGTCCAGGGTAACTCAAATAGTATTCCATGTGATGAAACTCCCATAGTATGTAGCCTAAGTCTCCTCCATATTTTTTGCATTTTCCTCAGTTGGTGTGTTCGTTTTGTCTCATTATTATCTAGTAGCTTATTTTGTATTATTTGCTTATTGTATATGTGTTCGATATTATGGTATTTGGTATTTTGGAATGTGTTTGTTAATTGATGTTTGTTTATCTTTAGTTGGTGGTACCCTTGAGTTAGAAAGCCTTTAGGACCTTTTATTAGTTATCTTTGATTGATTTTTTTATCCAAGTAAGGTTTGTTGTTATCTCCTCAGCACAGTGGGAGTGGACCTTTGGTTCCACGAGGTGAGGTGGTAGTGTTTTCTTTTACCATTTGAGATTTTGATGGTTCTATAGTGGTGTTGGATGGTTCTCTTTGTTGTTACCTTATTCTTAATATTCATTGGAGGCTTGTTCATTCCAATCTTTTGATGTTCATGATTATATCTTGTATCACTGCTTTAGAGTTGTAGATATTATATTATATTTTCTATTAGATTACCATGACATAACCTATGACTTGTGTAGAGGATGTTGTATCATTATGTATATCTTATGGTATTCAATTTAGTTGTTATTCATATGAGTTAATTGTAATTATTCTTAATCTAAATATTTATTTTATAGTACGTAGTTCTATGTCATGGGACCCTCAAGGATTGTTAACTATAATTGAGTTGTGTATATGTACTTGTTTGTATCTCATGGTTGTATTCCTTTTGTATTGTTATCATCATTTTTTGTAAACACTTCATAAAAAAATTATTATGTAAACATAGTGACTTGTATTATGTTAAATTCTCCTGGGTTCCCTAACGGGGCATTACACTATCATCACTATCATTATCTACAATAGAGGAAGGAGGAGTTGAAAAATCCAAATTAGGAAAATTATCTTCAAAGTGAACACTCCTCTCAAAGAAGATCTCATATTTCTCAGGCTCCATAAGCTTATATACCTCAAGAGTCTTAGGATAACCAACAAATATGTAAGGCTTACTTTGTTGTTCCAATTCCTATATTTCTATGGAGGTATGCGTGCCCAAGATGGACAATCAAAGACTCTAAAATATTTCACAAGTAGTTTTGTACCAAATCATGCCTCAAAAGGAGTGATTCCATCCAAGCCTTTATGAGGAATTATATTTTGGATGTGATTGGCACAACATATAGCTTCAACCTGAAAAGCTTCATCAAGAGACTTAGCATGAATCATACATGTGGCCATCTCCTTAAGGGTTCTATTCTTCTTTTCTGCCACACCATTTTGCTATGGAGTGTAGGAAACTTAATGCTAAAGAACAATACCCTCAAGTGTACAAAATTCTATAATCCTTGAGTTCACATATTCCCTTCCATTGTTTGTTTGAAGAATCTTGATGGCTTTACCTGACTACTTCTGAACATGAGCCTTGAAGGTGAGAAATTTATCAAACACTTCACTCTTGTGACCAAGAAACTAGACCCAAGTGTAGCGTTAAAATTCACCAATGAAGGTGAGTATATAACGAGCCTTGCCAAATGATGGTAATAGAAATGGGCCCATTACATCACTATGAACCAACTCAAGAACAAATGTTTCTCTCTGAGACTTCACCTTGTCAAACATCTCTTCAAGATGCTTTCCCACTTCACAACCTATACATACACCCTCTGAATACTTGACTTGAGGTAGACCTTTGACCATATATGATGAAGGGTGCTCCCCTTAATACCATAAACACATTACAGAAGCAGAGAAACAACAACAATATGCAAGAACAAAAAATTGGCTTCTTATTATCTCCACAAATGTGGAATTAAAAACTTTTAGAATTACAATATGCAAAGCCACATGGGCATTCCCTTACAATATTCTGTAGGAAAAAGCCTTGAATCAACACCCAGAACTGCCTAGACAACACTATGGGATTTCTTTATATAGGCAATTTCCATTGCCTGAGAAAGTTCCAGAAATTTAGCCCTTAAGGCCGACTATACATAGAATTATTTTATTTTCACAATTTTTACAATAGGGTCGGCTCAAAAGAAATACAAAATATTATTTTAGGTAACCCAACTTCCAGAGGCCATAACTTTCTAACCATAGCTCCATTTTTCTATTGTAACCACTGTTTGGAAATGCCATGATGAGATCTGCAGTGCCTAATAGGCGCTAGTGCCAGTCAGCTGGGGGTCAATCACGATCTAGAGCCTCTAAGGCCTTCAAAATTGACCTAAAAGATTTCATACTTAAAAATCTCAATAACTTCACCAATACTGATGATGTGGCAATGAAACTCAACTGGTAGGCTGAAATGACTAGGATGAACCTCCAACTGTGAAATCAAAACATTCTGAGATCATATGACCAACTTACTAAAAATAGTAAGTTTCCATAAATAGCAGCTCTGCACAAGATAGCCCTTATTGAAAATCAAACAGAAATATTTTTGCGTGATGCAAGATTGCTCTTACACCTAGGATGCTCCTACATCAGACACTCAGGGTAATTTGAGAAGTGACCTTGTCACGACTCAGGTGTGCAAAGGAAAACCAAGATGGTTAACCTCCTCCTTTGCTAGCTAGGATGAATCTTCAACAAGTCATCCTTTCCATTTGAACAAATACTCTTCATATGTCATGTTCCTTGTGCTTCTACCAACATGACTATCCAATATGTCTTCAACCTCCTTGATATCTGAACTGGTTATTGGAATACTCTACTGTGCTGTTGTAACCTCATCTTCAACACCTCCTTCATGATACTCTGTCAAATCTAAAACATTAAATACTAGTCAAATATTTAGCTCAGTAGGTAACTCGACCTCATATGAATTTCCTGAATCATGCTTCTTCAGTATGTTATATGGCCCAAACTTCTTCATTTTCAACTTGTTATATGTACCAACTAGAAATCTTTCTTTCCGCAAATGAACCATGACTTCATCCCCAACCTGAAATTCCTTATGCCTCCTTTTCTCATCTGCCTTATCCTTATACTATGCATTCATCTTGGTAATATGCTTCCTCACCTCCTCATGGATGTTCTTCAAGTGTTCTGCAAAATCTTCAGCTTCAGAACTAATTATTTTTCCTTTATCTATCTTTCTCAACTCAGATTCATTTCTGAGACTACTCCCATATACAATCTGGAATGGTGATTTACTAGTGCTCCTGTTGACAGAATTATTATATGCAAATTCTTCCTGTGGTAAAATCAAATCCCATCCTGTTGACTTATCTCCAACCAAACATCTCAGCAAACTTCCCAAACTCCTATTCACCACCTTTGTCTATCCATCAGTCTGTGGATGATGTGATGAACTGAACTTCAAATCTATCTTCAACTTTTCCCATAATGTATGCCAGAAATATCCAACAAACTTAGTGTCCCTATCTGAAACTATACTCTTTGGAAAATAATGCAGTCTCACCACTTCTCTGAAAAATAATTCCGCTACATGAACAACATCATTAGTCTTCTTGCAGGGAATAAAATGTGTCATCTTTGAAAATCTGTCAACTACCACAAAAATTGAATCATGTCCCCACTGAGTCCTTGGTAACCCAAGAACAAAGTCCATTTGGATATCCTCCCAAGGCTTCTCTGGTACAGGTAATGGTTGATATAACCTTGTATTCTACTTCACTCCTTTCACCATACGACATACTCTACAACTCTGTACAAACTTCTTGACATCTTGTTGTAATTGTGGCCAATAATAATTCTCACTAACCAAAGCAAGGGTTTTATCATGACCAAAATGTCCAACCAATCCTCGGCTATGCTTCTCCTTGATGAGATTCTCCTTCATAGAACTTCTTGGAATGCACAACTGACTCGCTCTGAATAGCATATCATCCTGAATGATGAAATCCAACCACTTCGTCCTGTCTAGAGTAATAGGTTCTTTACAAGCTTTCCAAGATTCACCAAAATCAGGATCATCTGGATACAAATTTTTGAGTTCCTTGAACCCAACCACCTCAATCTACATCGGTGTCAGCAATAGTTTCCTTCTGCTAAGCGCATCTGCAACCCTATTAGACTTTTCACTTCTATGTTTCAAAACAAATGTATAACTCTGCAAGAACTCAACCTATTTCAAATGCCTTTGATTCAACTTTCCTTGACTATTCAAATATTGCAAAGCTTGATGATCAGTATACAAAACAAACTCCTTAGGAAGTAGATAGTGCATCCACTTTTTCAATGCCTGAACTATAGCATAAAATTCTTGATCATAAACAAAATATTTTCTCTTGGCATCATTTAACTTCTCACTAAAATAAGCAATAGGTTTACCTTCTTGGCTCATAATAGCTCCTATTGCAGTACCACTAGCATCGCAATCTACTTGAAACACCTTATTAAAATTTGGAAGTGCTAAAACAGGTTGTTCTGTAACTTTCTATTTCAACAGTTTAAAACTCTTATCTACCCCATCAGTCCACTTGAACTCTTTTCTATCCCCTCTCATTGTTTTAGTCAAGGGTCCACAAAGACTGCTAAAATTTCTGATAAACTTTCTATAAAAGCTAGCCAAACCATGAAAAGACCTTACCTCAGTAGCACTTCTTGGAGTAGGCCATTCAAGGATAGCCTGTACCTTCTCTGGGTCCATTTTTAGACCTTTTGTTGAAACTACAAATCCCAAATACACTAACTCTTTCTTCACAAAACTGCACTTCTTCAAATTAATCAACAGTTTCTCATTTCTTAACTTCTCAAACACCATACAAATATGCATTATATGTTCTTCCAATGTCTTACTAAAGATCAAAATATCATCTAGGTACACAATGACAAACTTACACATAAATTCTTTCAGAACCTCATTCATGAGCCGCATGAAAGTGCTCGGTGCATTGGCTAGCCCAAAAGGTATGACTAACCACTCATACAGTCCTCCCTTTGTCTTGACTACAGTCTTTCATTCATCTTCTTCTCTTATCTGAATCTGGTGATATCCACTCTTCAGATCTATTTTTGAGAAATACACAGCTCCACTCAAACAATCCATAATATCATCCATTCATGGCAATGGAAACCTATACTTGATTGTGATCTTGTTTATCGCTCTAGAATCTATACACATCCTCCATTCTCCATTCTTCTTTGGTGCTAATATTACTGGTACAACACATGGACTCAGGGTCTCCCGAATCAACCCCTTTTGCAATAACTCATCTACTTGTCTGTTCAACTCTTCACTTTCTGCTGGTGTCATTCTTTGTGCTACTTTGTTTGGAAAACTGGCTCCTGGAATCAAATCTATCTAATGATTGATCTTTCTTACCGGTGGTAATCCATCAGGTACATTATCAGATACAATATCCTAAAACTCATTCAACAAATCTGCAACCTCTACATGCACATCCTCTACTTCCTCCTTACCAGCTTTTGGAATTAAATAAAAACACACATGCTCATGCCTCATACCATCTAAGAATTTTCTTCCATCAACAAAAGTTATTCTTGCATTACCACATACATTTTCTTTGGTCTCCTTCAACGGCTTTAGCTTATGTCGCACTCCATCCTTTGTCAGGGAATAGGTATTCACACAACCATCATGTAAAGCACATCTGTCAAACTGCCATAGCCTACCCAACATGTGACATGCATCCATATGTATGATATCACATAGTACCTCATCATGGTACCCGCCAATCTTGAACTTTATTAGGCACTGTTCACTGACCATGACCTTGTGGTCATCCTACACCTAGGCAATCCGATATGGATGTGGGTGTTTCTATCTCTTGAGCTTCAACTTTGTCACCATCTCTTCTGACACCAAATTTTTAGTGCTTCCACTATCAATAATCACATCACAACATTTACCCTCACACTTGCATCTAGTGCGAAACGGGCTCCTCCTTTGTTCAGGTTCATTCTCACCACTCAGCAGGACACTTCTGTTAATCAACATTTCTCCTCTTTCAACATCTTCAGAATTTGAGAATCTGGCATCTTCATCTACATGTGCCACTTTGGCCTAGCCTTCATTCCTCCTATCCATCCTTTCTTGGTGTTGAGGACATTCAAATGCCCTATGACCTTCTTCTCCATAGTGAAAACATGTTCCACGAAAGCCTCCTCTTCCTAAACCTTGTCCTCATCCTCTTCCTCTCTGATCTCTATTATTTTGATCTTGGAAATGATTGGAATTGTTTTCTCTCTAGTTTTGACTACTACCGGCCTCATCCTTCTTTTTCAGATCTTCATTTCGGCCTCCATATGACCATCCACCAAATCGTCCATCGTGACCTCTTCCATTTTGTCTGCTCTCGAACTTCTTGTTCAACTTTTCCTCTACTTTTAGGGAAAACTGGTATGCCTCTTCAATACTATTCATTCAAACTAGATTCAGCTCCTCCTGAATGCTCGGCCTTAATCTATTAAGGTAACGGGCAACTTTCTCATTGTCATCTTTTGCATGGCCTATTTTGATGAGGATTTGATAGAACTCCTCTATATACTCCTGAACAGATCTTTCTGCCTACTTCAAACTTTGCATCTTCTTCAGTAGGTCAAGCTCATAATCAATAGGAATGAACTGCCACTTCAATTTATCCACCATTCAATCCCATCTCATGATTTTATCTTTCCCTCTTCTATTTCACTTTAATTGAATCTCTTGCCACCAGATCTTCACATGACCTTTCAGTCTGGCCTTCTTGAATTTGACCCTATCAGGATCCTCAATATCTTCATACTCAAAATATTCTTCACATTCATTGATCTAATCAATCAACTTCTCTGGGTTAAGATTTCCTAAAAATGTAGGAACCTCAATCTTAGGTCTTTTTTCGATCTTGGAAATGGCTCAAAAAAGTATTTCTTCCTCCTGGTTCACAACTTCGACTTCTCCTTCTTGATCTTCTTCTTTGACTTCATCCTCACTTTCATCTCTGACATTAAGATTCATCCCTCTGCGAATCTCCTCTTGTAATGCTTGCACTTGTCTATAGAGTGCTCTAACCTTAGGTGTTACAACACCAGCTCTTCCACCATGTTCCCTTCATGGAGGCATTTTTGCAATGTGTGTTGAAACCCTAACCATGGTCCTAGTGCAAACTGCCTCACAGTCGGTGATCTATTTACACAAAAACCCTAACCCATGGTCTTGGTGCAAACTACCTCACAATCGGCGATCTATTTACACACTCAAGAACTCTTGCTCTAATACCACTTGATGAAGGGTGCTCCCCTTAATACCATAAACACATTATAGAAACAAAGAAACAACAACAATATGCAAGAACAGAAAATTGGCTTCTTATTATCTCCACAAATGTGGAATTACAAACTTTTAGAATTACAATATGCAAAGCCACATGGGCATTCCCTTACAATATTCTGTAGGATAAAGCCTCAAATCAACACCTAGATCTACCACCCAGAACTGCCTAGACAACACTATGGGCTTTTTTTATATAGGCAATTTCCACCACCCGAGAAAGTTCCAAAAGTTTAGCCCTTAAGGCCGACTATACATAGAATTATTTTATTTTCACAATTTTTACAATAGGGTCGCCTCAAAAGAAATACAAAATATGATTTTAAGCGACCCAACTTCTGAAGGCCATAACTTTCTAACCGTAGCTCTATTTTTCTATTGTAACCACTTTTTAGAAATGCCATGACGAGATCTACAATGCTTAACAAGTGCTAGCACCAATCAGCTAGGGTCCGATAATGATCTAGAGCCTCTAAGGCCTTCAAAATTGACCTGAAAGATTTTGTACCCAAAAATCTCAATAACTTCACCAATACTAATGATGTGGCAATGAAACTCAACTGGTAGGCTGAAATGACTAGGATGAACCTCCAACTGTGAAATCAAAATATTCTGAGATCGTATCACCAACTTACTAAAAATAGTAAGTTTCCATAAATAGCATCTCTACACAAGATAGCCCTTATTGAAAAGCAAACAAAATATTTTTGGATGATGCAAGATTGCTCTTACACCCAGGATGCTCCTGCATCAATAACCTCATTGCTAAGCTACTAAAGATACTGATAGTTGAGACATCCAAATCTTTCATGCCAAATTTTACTTTGTGAATTTGAGTGTGTCAACAAGGCATGTGAAGGAGTCTTAGGTGTAAAATGAGAAAATGAATAAATCCTTGTGTCATGATTTTCTTTTCCTATTTCCACCATGGAATCATCCTTAAGATTTTTCACTACAATTGAATCACTAAGGAACTCAACTTCTTTTCCACCTCCATAGTGAGTGATTTCACTAGTAAATTTTAGCTTATTTTTCGATGAGGTTTAGTCGATTATTAGATGCCTATTGGTCGCCTAATCGACCTTAATGGTCATCAAATATTTTTTATCGAAAATACCACACTTGAAATCTCCGTCAAAATTGTGATGTCACTAGTGGTTGAACTATCAATGAAAATGACATCGAAATCATTGCCTCAACCTAGAAGAATTGTCGGCTATAGCGTTATCTCTGTGACCAATATACGTTGAAATTGCAACGTAAAATCATCTCAATAAACATCAAATGTAAAGCCTTCTCATCGATATGTCTATTCTTTGTTGGTCAGAAAAGAGACATACAATTTAATTCTTTTTAAATATATATACACACACACACACACACACACACACACATATATATATATATATATATGTATATATACATATATATATATATATATATATATAGATGTATATATGTGTGTGTGTGTGTGTGTGTGTGTGTGTCATCTTAAAATGGAAGCACTTCCATGTTAAGAGCATTTAGCTCTTCAAGTAAGTGGTTTGGGGTCATCTCGAATGCCTTGAATTGATCTTTTCTTTGATCTGGCTTTCTCCCCGCTTTCCACTTCTTTTCTGCTTCATTATAGGTGAAATTAGGGTTAGGATCCCAAGGATTCTCTGTAATTTCCCTCTTCCATGGCTCTATTTTCTAGGTAGGACTTAGAAATAGGTCCTCCTAGCCTTCATCATAGTTATCATGAGATTTTATGTCTACTTCTAGCATTTTGTCCCTTCCTAATATCATTTCTAGGTCTCTGGGCATCCTCGGGACCTCCTGACCTGATTCTGACTAAATCTGCACCTAGGGTCAAATTTGAGGTTGATCCTGACTAGGTCAAGATCGAGCTTGAACCTTACTAGGTCAGGATCAAGGTTGAACCTGACCAAGTCAGTCCCAACCTTTATTTTTCCCCCTCTTTCAAAATCACAAATTCCTTGATTTTCGAGCATCGGGTTTTCAAGATATTTTTTTCCTGCCTTCGGGTTGGCCATTTTGGGTTTCAGGATGGTAGATCCTCTAATTGCATTTAATCTAGGTATATTTTCTAAATGTTAGGACCTAATTGGGATTTAATTCTACAAGGTGGCCCCTCTAGTGGATTGTGCCCTAGCTCACTATAAAAGGAGGCCTTCCTCTCTCATTTTCTCATCCATTATTCACCAAGCAAGTTGATGATCAAGAGCTCTCAAGGAGATATTCACAAGCCATCAAGCTCTCTCTCAAGCAAGATTAAGCATCCATTCAAGTATTCAAGTCCTCTTTTCCATCCAAGTTCTCCATTGAAGATCAAGGATTCAATCATTCAAGCCATTGAAAGGATTTGGTTCAAGCATTCAAGATTCATCATTCAAACCCTAGATCTAGCCATCATGATGGTGTGATCTTCTTTCAAGATCCTTTTTTCATCTTCAAGATCCATTTCATTCTTCCCTCAAGGTGGATTCCAAGCATACAATCATGGAGGTTTGATTTACATTTGTTGTTCAAGCATTCATATCAACATATTTGATTACATTTCAAATACAATTGCATATCTATTGACTGTCATAGCTTCATTATTAGATCTACTTTTACTACTTGCTAGCATTTTCCATTTCAATTCCAATATTAAGGTTGATTCCAAACCAGGGTTTGGCCAAGGCAAAACCCCCCAAACAAACAAACAAAAACCCTCTTTTTCTTATAGGTACAGGTGCGGGATTTCAGATCTGAGAGCGAATTTGGATACCCTTTTCGGTGAACTTCCAAGATCTGGGAACAAAATCAAAATCGACCTTCAGAATAAAAATGTAGTCTTTGACCTTTTATGAGGTTCAAAGATGACCTCCCTTATAATTGGAAAATATTTCTAGGTTTTGTAGATCTCACAATTTTGGTTCAAGATCATGGAAATCAGAAGTTTTTGAGATTGTTTGATAAGGTTTTCAGTAGGTTGATTTTCAGAGGTAAGCACCTTTACTTCTTCATTTCAACATTGGTCATTTACATTTACTTTTCATATCAATACAATTCAAATGTAAGTATAAAATATTAGTTTTGGGGTCTCTTTTATGTGCAAACCATTGTTCTAGGACCCCAACCATATTTTATCCTATACATTTTGGTGAACCTGACATACTTACTCTCCTTTATTTTGTGGATTTAGATGTCATATTGTGTTATATTTTTGGTTAATCTTTTCTTGCATTAAGATTAGATTTTTTTTATGCTCTTGCATTTACATTTCAAAAATTCAAAAGAATTGCAAAATTTCTTTAAAAATATAAAAACATTTGCATTCAACATGTATGATTCTTGTTTTGAGTACTTTGATGAGGCTTTTGTTATTCAAGATGATAGATCCCTTAATGAGGTACATGAAAGTGAGGATGAAAATTGTTCGAATGAGATCTCCATTCATCCTATTCCTATTTCATCTTCCTCTACAACCTCTTCAATTGACCTTTACAAAGATGAGTTAGGGATTGATGTTCATTCTTCTCCTCATATATGTCTTTTCTATGAGTGTTGTTTACAATACAATTTACCTTCTTTCCCCTTTAGGGATCAAGCTTTAATGACTTATGACACTCCTACAATGCACTTAATGGATAGGGATGATAATCCTCCTATTTGGGATGAACCTTTGGATTTGGATGTTGATTACTCTCTTCCTCATGAAACCATTATGGATAATCCTCCTATTTGGGATGAACCTTTGGATTTGGATGTTGATTACTCTCTTCCTCATGAAACCAATGTGGATAATCCTCCTATTTGGGATGAACCTTTTAATTTGGATATTGATTACTCTCTTCCTCCTATTTGGGATGAACCTTTGGATTTGGATGTTGATTACTCTCTTCCTCACGATGCCATTGTGGATAATTCTACTTTTTGGGATGAACCCTTGGATAAATACATTGATTTATCCCCTCCACGTGAAGAATTTTTTATACAAAAAGATGACATATTCTCTAAAACACACTTTCCTTATGTGAAAGGAGATGATATTATAGATCCTTCACCTCAATTTAGGATTTCTTCTCATGATGAGGCATTAGCATAGAAAGATATGAATTCCCTTAATGTCCTTCCTCTTAGTGGTGATCTTATGGAAAATCAAGATTCTACCTCACAACCTTTTAACCATAGTATTACTTATATCTATTCAAACCCTTTTCCAACTGTGGTTCCAAGTGTTCCTTCAGTTGTGTCTTCCATTCATATCACTTCCTACACTTTTCCTAGTATTCCTAAACTTCCTAATCCTAAATGTATCTTTCCTAATCTGATTCCTAATCCTCCATCTTCTATTCCTAATTATTCCCACACTTATGTTGAGGTTCAAACTATGGTTCATGATGTAGATGTGCAAAGATTCTTCAAAGTACCTTCTCCTTATTATCTAATCCATAAAGATAAGAGAAAAGAAACTTCTCCTTTGAGATTTATTCATAATTTTACCCCTCATTCTAATATAATGTAGATCTTTTTCCCTCCAGACTGGGGGGCAAGAGGTATATTTCTTCCTATCTTTTAGAATCCATTATGTTCCCGCTTTAAGATTAATTGGTTATTATTTCATTTATCTTGATGGTTTGTCGATTGCTCTCTTATATTATTCAAGATATCTTTTCTAGGACATTTGTTTTGCAAAGGTATCCCTTGCCTTTCATCCCTAGGGGGCAAGGTTCATTCTTCTCTCTTTGTCTTGGGAACTGGTTTCCTTAGCTTAGTGGTATTTGTTTATATTGCAATATTATTTCATCATATTGATAGATGTCTTGACTATGGATAACCTTCTTATAGGAGAAGTTGTTGTCCTAGGTTGTCACTTCTTCTCTATGTTGCAAATTATGTTCTTTATAAACTCATACCCTTGCTTTAGTGTTAGAGTTGTTTCCCTCATTTCAAATATTCCTCTTCCTCTTATTTTACAGGGGGCTTGATGATTGAATCTTTGTTCCCGCTCGATTTATCTTTGAAAGTTGATATTTTATCTAAAACACTCCTCTTTGTTGGGGGTCTTGTTGATATGATCTATTTCATTTGAGGATCCTTTTCCATGAGTGGCATATTCTTTTCACAATTATCTATATTCTTGGATGTAGGATTTAACATCCCTCACTAAGAATATGGTGTAAATTGTTGTAAATAGGATATCTCCTTGCATGGTGAAGTAGGTATCCTCTTCCATCTTTGTTCCTACTCTTGGGGGGCAAGGATGCCATCTCCTTATTTTTTTTTCTTGCCAAGATTCACCTCTTTCCTTGGTTAAGTAGTATCTATCTATTATGTGATATCCAATCATACGTGAAAATTTTGGTTTGCATTAAGGATCTTTGTCCTTGATCACAACCTATTTTGTTGTTTGACTTTGGGTTTCCATGGTTGATATATCTCTCACCCTAGAAACTAAATAGTGTGATATCCCTCATAAGGGTTACTTTCTTTTCACTTCTTGCATGATATCTCTTTACATTCATCCCTTCCATGGACTCATAGGAGCTTTGACCTTCTTGGCTTGGACTGGGTGTTGTCTGTGGATATTGTCTTGATGTTGAAGAAGGCTTTATCCTTGTTCTTTTCTTTCCTTAACATGACAAAATAGTATGTTTTTACCATATTAAGGAGGGGGCATATATAGGGCCTCCCTTGTACTATAGTTTTTTATTTTTACATGCTAAATCTTCTGAAGGTAACGCACATAAGTTGCTAAATCCTGAGGAGACACACATTTTTAAAAATTTTCAATATGCTAAATCTTGGAAGGTAACGCACATAAGTTGATAAATCCTAAAAAGATATGCATTTATATGCTAAATCTTTTGAAGGTAATCCACATAAGTTACTAAATCCTAAGGAGACACACATTTCATATTCATAGTGATACAAGAAGGTGGATCTATGGATATTCTAGAAGCTATCAGAAGATGCATTACAATTGTAAGCACAGTTTATGGGTGAGCCTATTGGGCTCTCCCTCCAAGGTGATTCATGGTAAGGTGGGCATCTTACTGGGTGAGGTAATCACTCTTTTCCCTTTCTCTCTTTTTTCTTTCATGCTAGTAGGACTGGATCATGAAGCTATGTTATTTATAGTGTTGTTCTTGTCTTTCCTATGTAATCATTTATGCTTTTATGATAGCTTTCCAAATATGATATTAGTATGAGAAATATTTCTTAGCAAGGTTTCTTATGCTAATTGATTTGGGTTATTTAGTACTAACCCTTGTTCTTTTGGCACCCTCGTGTGTGTATGTTAAGTTAGAATCCTTAGTCTAGGGGCTTGTGTCCTTACCTAAGTGTTATTTTATCTCATTGTGAATCCACTTGGATCTTCTTTTTCTTCTCCTTTACCAAGACTTTGCATCAAGTCCATACTCTTGCTAAAGTGGGGGCTTAATGTATCATCTTAAAATGGAAGCACTTCCATGTTAAGAGCATTTAGCCCTCTAAGTAAGTGGTTTGGGGTCATCTTGAATGCCTTGAATTGATCTTTGTTTTGATTTGGCTTTCTCTCCACTTTCCACTTCTTTTCTGCTTCATTATAGGTGAAATTAGGGTTAAGATCGTGAGGATTCTCCTTAATTTCCCTCTTCCATTGCTTTATTTTCTAGGTAGGACTTAGAAATAGGTCCTTCTGGCCTACATCATAGTTATCATGGGATTTTATGTCTATCACTGGCATTTTGTCCCTTCCTGATATCATTTCTAGGTCTTTGGGCATCCTCGAGACCTCCTGCCTTAATTCTGACTGAATCTGGGCCCAGGGTCAAATTCAAGGTTGATCCTAACTAGGTCAGGATCAAGATCAAACCTAACTAGGTTAGGATCAAGCTCAAACCTGACGAGGTCAGTCCCAACTTAGATTTTTCCCCCCTCTTAAAAAATCCCAAATTCCTTGATTTCTGGGCATCGAGTTTTTGGGATATTTGTTTTCCTGCCTCCGGGTTGGCCATTTCAGGTTTCAGGATGGTAGATCCTCTAATTTCATTTAATCTAGGTATATTTTCTAAAGGTTAGGACCTAATTGAGATTTAATTCTCCAAGGTGGCCCCTCTAGAGGATTGTGCCCTAGTTCACTATAAAAAGAGGCCTTCCTCTCTCATTTTCTCATCCATTATTCACCAAGCAATTTGATGATCAAGAGCTCTCAAGGAGATATTCACAAGCCATCAAGAGCTCTCTCAAGAAAGATCAAGCATCCATTCAAGCAAGCATCCATTCAAGCATTCAAGTCCTCTTCTCCATCCAAGTTCTCCATTGAAGATCAAGGATTCAAACATTCAAGCCATTGAAGGGATTTGGTTCAAGCATTCAAGATTCATCATTCAAACCCTAGATATAGCCATCATGATGGTGTGATCTTCCTTCAAGATCCATTTCACTCTTCCCTCAAGGTGGATTCCAAGCATACAATCATGGAGGTTTGATTTACATTTGTTGTTCAAGCTTTCATATCAACATATTTGATTACATTCCAAATACAATTGCATATCTATTGAATTTCATAGCTTCATTGTTAGATCTACTTCTACTACTTGCTAGCATTCTCCATTTCAATTCCAATATTAAGTTTGATTCCAAACCCGGGTTTGACCAAGGCAAACCCCCCAAATAAACAAACAAAAACCCTCTTTTTCTTGTAGGTATAGGTGTGGGATTTCAGATCTGAGAGTGAATTTGGATACCCTTTTCGATGAACTTCTAAGATCTGTGAATAGAATCAAAATCAACCATCAAAATAAAAATGTAGCCTTTGACCTTTTATGAAGGTCAAAGATGACCTCCTTTAGAATTGGAAAAGATTTATGGGTTTTGTAGATCTCACAGTTTCGGTTGAAGATCATGAAAGTCAAAAGTTTATGAGACTATATGATAGGGTTTTCAGTAGGTTCTTTTTTAGGGGTAAGTACCTCTACTTCTTCATTTCAACATTGGTCATTTACATTTACTTTCCATATCAATACAATTCAAATGTACGTAGAAAATATTGGTTTTGGGGTCTCTTTTATGTGCAAACCATTGTTCTAGGACCCCAACCATATTTTTTCCTCTACAATATATATATTATCAAATTAAGCACAACAATATTATGTTGTTGTTGTTTACTATTTACAAACAATCACACATTTTCTATCTTCACACAAACATGTTGTTTCCTGATCTACAAAAGCGGAGACAAACAATGTACCCCTCTAACTATCGGACCATCATGATCAATCCCCTTCTTGGCAAGTTATTTGGAAGCATGGTAGAATAAAAAATCAATAAATGGGCTGAAATAGAGGAGAAAAGAGCAAAGAGACAAGTTGGTTTTAGACTGAAACACTCCACCATAGATCACAGAGTGACTCTTAGATACTTAGTTGATAAAATATGGGACACTCCAGGTGACAAGGCTTTTGGCTATTTTATTGACTTCAAAAAAGTCTTTGATTTAATTTGTCCATGGACTAAGACCTTAAATTATTGAGCTTCTCTTTGTTTCGAGAAGAGTATAACATTCTCTACTTAACAGGGCCAACCGCGTGAAGGTGGAAGCTCATCTGGCCCCTCCTAGGATCCTCCTATGACCCTTTACAATATTTTAAGTCATCTAAGATGGATTCTTAGAGATTGTAAATGATCGTAAAGGGTCATAAGGGGTCCTGAGACACAACAGCTGAGAAACATAATTCTAGGAATCATGGTCAAAATTTTTTGGAGACAATGTAATTGTATACCCAGACAATGCAGAGCAACTCTTGCACCTTCAATTCCAAGTTGACTACATTTGTTTCTCATGAATACAAGGTCCTCCAATAGATGTATTCAACCTAGAATCAAAGGTGAAGAAGTTTCTTTGCATCACTTGGGTACACAACTCAATTACGTTGTCTCCAAAAAATTATGACCATGATGCCTACAATTATGTTTCTCATCTATTGTGAAATCTACATTTATGTTTCTCAGTTGTCATGTTTATGTGTATGTTTTTTATGTGTTTTGGATAGCAAGTCTAATTTAATTTGTCTGTGGACTAAGACCTTAAATTATTGAGCTTCTCTTTGTTTTGAAAAGAGTATAACATTCTCTACTTAACAGGGCCAACCGCGTGAAGGTGGAAGCTCATCTGGCCCATCCTAGGAACCTTTTATGACCCTTTACAACATTTTAAGACCTCTAAGATGTATTCTTAGGGATCATAAAGGGTCATAAGGGGTCCTAGGACACAACATCTAAGAAACATAATTGTAGGCCTCATGGTCACTTTTTTTTGGAGACAATGTAATTGAGTTGGATACCCAAGCAATGGAGTGCAACTTCTGCACCTCCGATTCCAAGTTGACACTACGGGATTCAAAGACCATAGATAAGGAATAAATTTAGAGAGCGGACAAGGGCCATAATGACAAAAATAATATAGGACAAACCTCAAGTTAAATGAGGCAACTGCAAACATTTTAATAGATTTTTATTATTAAATAATGAAATTTGCATATACTAGTGTTCCAAGCCCCCTCATTACATGATTTATTATTGTAAGCCCCCTCTAACTTACACATCTAGAAAATGAAACTACAACCTATTGGGATTGAGACAAAGCTTATAGAACAATAGAAGCTAGGAAGGATCACTTTCCAACATATGTTGAATACATCTATTGGAGGACCCTGTATTCATGAGCTACACCTTGTATTCATGAGCTACATATGTATTCAAAAGATGTATTCAATAGATGTTGGCAAGTGATCCTTCCTAGCTATTGTTGCTTTATAAGGTTTGTCTCAATCCCAATAGGTTGTAGTTTCATTTTCTAGATGTGTAAGTTAGAGGGGGCTTACAATAATAAATCATGTAATGAGGGGGCTTAGAACACTAGTATATGTAAATTTCATTATTTAATAATAAAAATCTATTAAAATGTTTTTAGTTGCCTCATTTAACTTGAGGTTCATCCTATATTATTTTGGTCATTATGGACCTCCTCCACTCTCTAAATTTATTCCTTATCTATGGTGTTTGTATCCCATAGTGTCAACTTGGAATCGGAGGTGCAGAAGTTGCACTCCATCGCTTGGGTATACAACTCAATTATGTTGTCCCCAAAAAATTGTGATCATGATGCCTACGATTATTTTTCTCAGCTATTATGAAATCTGCATTTATGTTTCTTAGTTGTCATGTTTATACCTTCTCTCATTTTCTAATGTAATTCCTCTTTGAGTATCCCCATTCTCCTTTGCATCCAAAATTAACTCATTCCAATCCTTCACTGGAATAAAGGGAGACTTCATACCATGCTGTGCTCAAAATTCAGTGAGACTTCATACCATGCAGCATTTTTAGATTATGTTCAATGTGTTATTTACGCTTGTATAGGTGGGAAAACTCTTGAAAACATGCAAAAGACATTGCATTCAACCATGTTGTTTATATGACACATGTAGTTTACCTCCAGCCTAAATCAACATTGCGTACAAATCTATTGACGGTGCATGGTATGAAGCCTTCCTCAAGCTTGAAAATGATAGTCAATCCATACTCAAGGTCAAGGAATAAATTTAATAACCAAGAAAACACTATACGTTAAATCATGTGATTGATAGTAGATTGGGGCCCACTTGAGCCACAAACATGAAGAATTATTCTAAAAAAAGATGTAAACCATATATATGTGCACTTGAGGCAAAGAGAAGTTATGTCATATCAATATTAAAATATTAGTTACAATATGAAAATACTAAACTAACTAATTCATGAGTTCATCTCTACATATGGTCACAACAAAGATATGCGATTACAATACAGAGAAGGCATCGTAAAAATATAATTTCAAAATTTTCCCTAGCTTGACATGTTTTGCACTCAAATCCTTCATTGCGGATAAGTGGAGAAGGGTAGATAGATACAGATGAGTTGTCATCGACCCAACCAAAGTATCTACAACCATTATTTCCCTGTGATACCCTATCTACATTAGTTCTTATATTATAATGAATAGTATTTATATTAGAAACATTAAATATATACACATTAGCAACCTTTTTTCTATTTGGGCATCACCAAAATTATCGTTCAGGGTTGTTCGGTGTCTGTGAAGTCTTCAACACACACTTCCCACCACCACATTGATAGTTTAGCACATTGACAAGAGTCATCGAGCCTATATCAATAATGCACCACACCATCGTTACTACATTTATTATTTTTTTATGATTATTTTTATATGAAATACACCAAGGAGTACCATCAGAAATATTAACCATTTACAATAATGAAAAGTAAACCTAAATCAAATAGCTCATTTTTTTATCAGGATGTGTAGTCTCTGTGTATATAAAAAATGAAAGAAATATGAAGCTTAAATAAAATAGTGAACAAAATAGTATTCCACATAGAGTGAATGAAATATACCATCAAAAGAAGGTGCCAAAATCTTGTCATGAAGCACAGACATAGGAAATCAAAAAGGGACAAAAGACAAGAAATAAGAAAAATCATTACGACTATAGAAAAATCATTTATACTATAATAAAAAAAAGAAACACTCTTTATCAACAATTTTCAAAATCATTACGACTATAGAAAAATAATTAAGACTATACAAAATCAAATTTTAGAAATGGACGGTTCTGATGCTTTTCCATTACAACAATTGAGCATTCATCATTTGGTATTGTGTATTCTATTTAAGTATGTCAATAATGTTCAAAATCATGTCACCAAGCACAGACAAGAAATAAGAAAAATCATTAGGACTATAGAAAAATCAAGTTTTAGAAATGGATAGTTCTGATATTGCTTTGCCATTACAATAATTGAGCATTCATCATTTGGTACTTCTTGGTGTATTCCATTTAAGTTTTTCAATTTTTATGGGCATGTTCTTTATGTGTTTGGCTTCTCTCCCTCGCAAGGGATACGTCGATAGGTAATTGATTTGAAAGCATAATGATTTGACAGTCTTTTTTTAGGATAGGCGTAATCATCCCGCCAACCTTAGTTAGCAACATTTGTGATATATGTCAAGTACTTATAATTAGTATGACCAACAAATAGAGACTTAGTAGTAAAAGCATGTCCTTTGCTTTACTAGTTTACTTATAATCAGTATGTCCTTTGGTTTACTAGTTTAATTTGGTTTAAGAATGGTTTGTTTCATGTTTGAATGTACCACTAAATGAAGCTTGGCTATATTAAGTACAATCTTAAGACTCATGACTCTTCAAATTCTCATGTTTCCTTTAGACCTCCAAACATGTGTACTTTGAGTAGCCCTCTAACAAATGGACTTGTGATGATTTTCACAATAGTACATGTGTAGGAGGACTACTCAAAGTACTAATTAGGTAGGTGATACAGGTTGGTATGGGTAGCAAGCATACAAACATGGATTAACTAGGACAATGCTGAATAGTCCTAGAAATATGGACTTTTGGGATTTGAACTATGTTCAAATAGGTACAGTCAATTGTCCTATTGAAGGGAAGCCATTAAACAACCATGTTCAGATGTGGATGGACAATGCCCCTGATAAGAATCACTTTACCTGAAGATTGTGCCATGTTCATAATTTTTGAGCTATGTCCATTTGATTAATTCTCCAAATTTTGGTTGCACTCCTTGCATTGGTTGACATTGTCCTAATTACAGGGTTTGAATTTCACAATAGAAGGAAATCAATAATAAGATGAAATTTTGGTATGTAGGATCTACATTGCCTATATACATTTGTGACCAAAGATATGGACTGATTTGAAGTGCCTCCAAAGCTTCTACTCAAAAGAATCTTCTCACCACTCATGACTCTTCAAATTATCTTGTTTCCTTCAGACCTCCAAACATGTGTACTATGAATTACCCTCAAAAAAATGGACTTGTGATTATTTTCACAATAGTACATGTGTTGGAGGAAAGTTCACAATACTACTTAGGCAAATCTGAATGCTAAGTAAAAAATATAATATGTATGAGAAGGACAATTCATGATGGCTAATCTAATACATATATTGTTCACAAAGGCAAAGAGAAATTTTAATTAATACCACTGACTTGTAGGGATAAGGACAAGATAATAATGTGTTTTGGTGATACTATTCCTCTTCATAAGCAAGGAAACATTGAAGGTGATACAAGTTGGTATGGGAAGCAAGCATACATGCATGGATTGACTAAGACAATGCTGAACAGTCCTAGAAATGAAAACTTTTTGAATTTCAACTATGTTCAAATAGGTACAGTCAAGTGTCCTATTGAAGGGCAGCCAGTAAACAACCATCTTCAGGTAAAGTGATACCTATGCTAAAACTGAGAAGTTCACCTCTTACCCCTCACTTATAGTTGTTCCTTTAAGGGAAGATTGTAGGGCCCAAATGATAGCCTTCAATTATATGTACTAAGTGTTACAATGGAAATGTAGTCTATATGGATGAGGTGTGTATCCTTGATCAAAACCTCTTCCTTTCTTGATAGTGTATGTCTACTATAAACAAATCCCTTAGAAAAATTTGAAGATAAGAAGAAACTAAAACAAAAATCTGTAGGTGAGCCAATAGAACAAGGGACACAAGCGTAAAAGTTCTTGCTTTATATAATGTGTTTGGGGTAAGCTATGGTGAAATGAGAATATGGTTAAGTAGCATATATTTTATGAAGATGTCTTTTGGTAGGGTGAAATTTTTTGACTATTGTACATCATAAAGATTGCATTGAATTCAAGTACTTTCTAAGTTATGTTCTCTAATATCCTAGGTAAGTCTACAAATAGATTAACTCTCATTAAGATAAAAGATTGTGAGGATAATGACAAAATATCCAGTTAGCAACTTTTGTACTATACCTAAACCTCACCTTGCCAACACAGTTAGAAATCCATGGGCAGTGGTGATCAAATTTCTCAACACAACGGTTGCAAGAAGAGCAATGCTTGGAACATATAGGCCTAATCTAAAGAAATCAAAAAATAAAAACTAACATGAAAAATATTAAATTGAATGACATTTTATTATAGAGATAAATGTGTTGTCTAGATTACTCCACTCTACATTTATGTTTTCATTATCTTCCACTCAAGGAACCATGAGAGGCTATGCATTTGGAAAAAGGGTTTTACCATCATGACTTCATGTTGTGTACATCTAGAATGGATATTTAACTAACAATGCATGGTCTAATGATTTATTACTTCTCCCATGAATGATCTTGCATTCACTATGTTGAAACATATATTCACACTTCTGATAGAGGCATCATTTGTTTAGTGTTATGCTTTTCTTTAAGATATTGCATCTGTTGTCTTAAAGGGATTATTCATGGTGTTGAGGTTCACAAGGAGATACATCTTTTGTTTTGAAAAAATAAAATCTCTACTATTTTGAGGAGGGTTTCTAAGAGTTTTGAATTCTTAGATCTCTGGTAGTCATGATAAGTGACAAAAGCATTCTTGTGAAGAATAATGGAAGTCACTGTAAAAGAGAAGAACAGGCAATGATACTATGTAGAACACATGATCCACCACATTCAAAGTAACTTCCAAGAATGTATGTCAAAGCAAAGGGTAGACATAGATGATAAGGCAGAGAATGGCATTTTCTACAAAAGTAGAGAGAAAAGGCCAAAATTCAAAGATGACTATTAGAGGAGACAATAGCTAAATGGGAGGGCATTCAACATGCATCAAAAGTAGTGGTATACACTGAAAATGGAAAAGACAATGTTGATGAAGTTGGAATGGCACTTTTAGAGTGTCATAGAGTTCCTCATGATAGTGAGCACAAAATATGATGAGTCATGTGAGGGAATAGTAAGAACGAAAGAAAAAAAATGCATCCAAGCCTCTTGAGAAGTGACTATCAAAAGTATGTCAATAAATGGTGATCAAATTTGTAAGCAAAGATTAGTCCCAATGACAAACAAAAATTTTGAGTTCTTAGTTATAGACAAGGTTGAATATCAAATAGGCTTGATGAGGTGATGATAAGTGTAACAATTCATGATTTAAAAAGATGACAAAACAATGTGGATAAGAAATGTTTAGAGAAAGTTCTTCTTCAATGCTTATCCACTGTCACAGTGGTATAAAGTGATAAAAAATAATGATTCATATGGTTTATGGTAAGTCACAAAGACACTCTTATAATAGTCATCAAGAGATAATAGAGGTCATGCATGCATGATTGCAAAGCACAATGAATAAAGAACATGCACTGTTATGAAGGCTCATAGAAACAATAAGGAATGATGTCATAAAAAACAAAAGAGGGATAGTTTCTAAAAGGAAGTGATATTCAAAGATTGAAACAAGGGTACTATATCATGACAAAGATGCAAGCGTTAATATATTTTCATGAATGTGAAGGTGTGGTGATAAAAAATGTCATAAAGAGACTATTGTTAGTGTTTCTACAAAATAGAATGACAGTGTTGTGAAAGAAAAGATTCATGTTCAAGAAGAGTGCCTCAAAATAATGTTATTCAATGCTTGAGGGATGATATTTACTACTTTCATAATGACTACATGATGAAAAGATGGTCAGATTAAAAGATGTAAATCTTACCCACTAATATGATAGTCAACTACAGGGCCACAGTGTATGTAACTAGAGGTGCCATATTGTCTTTCAAAGAGCAGAGTGAAAGCTGGCAGTAGCATCAAGAGGTGCATGTTTTGTACAAAGTTTTAGACCATGGAATGAAGAGCATGAGGTTATCATCACATCAATCCTTATGAGTTGTGAGATAAAAAAAGATTGAAGGCATTAGATCTTACAAGGAAGCAATGTCCAGTGTAATGAACAAAATGGAAAACCATACCAAGCATGAGGAATCATGGTGACTATGTATAAAGGAGTAGAAGTAGTAAAGGGAACAATTAGAGCTGCGATTTAATGGTCAATATAAGATATAGAGATGTTTTCAAGAGGAGAGGCAATGATATGTATTTTGTTTCTAATGATGTGTTCACTACCACAAGACAATTTTGCAATCATGGATAATAGAACTCTAGTGCAATATACACCAACAGTCTTGTAGGGAAGATATAAGCCATGAAAAGACCTCACTATGATGGATAAGAGATTAGGACAGCACTGTGATTAAGTCTTAGTGAAAGAGATCATCCAATAGCTAGTAGCAGTAGTCAAGATGTTCTCAAGATGTGAAATCAGTAACTATGAGGAGAGGCAATGTTATATCCACTATTATAAAGTATGGGTAAGGCTTAGAAATAATGATTTTGAACTCCAAAAAATATTACAGTTTGAACTGTAAAAATATAGAGAAAATCCTTAGAAATCCCTTAAGGGAACATTACAGAAGTACCCAAGCATTGAAATTTGATAGCTATATTACATAGTCCTAACACGGGACATTACAAAAACACTTTAATTCGGTCATTGCCAGTGTAGAACACAATGTATGGATTCTTCGTGCATACAATCATTGAACCAGAGACCAAAATAGGGCTTGGAGATATGGATGTTAATGTAGTACAAAGAGATGAATAAAATACATTCGATATTTTCATATGATTTCCCTCTATGACTATTTGGTTTTTCTGAATGTTTCCATTCACTGATTTGCAATTTATTTTGTTTAGACTTGCTTGTTCATTATTACAATCTACTACCCAAATGGTTTTCAGGAATGAGCACATTCTTTAATATGCGAACGGTGGTGGAACTTGATAGTTATTTCTTGGCTTTGATTCTTTGATGATAGAATACCTACAGTGAAATGGGGCTAATAGATGTATTGGGCTCTTAAGTTTTAATAGAGAATATATCATGTTTATGTGTTCGGGTTTGCCTAGTCTCGATTGGAAAATGATGACAGTCGTATTCAAAGGAGACCAAGTTGGAACACTGGCAAAACAATTCAGAATGGTCTCTAAATGACAGTGTATATTATTGTCAGCATTTGGAGGTAGGAAGAGGTGACTATCACATATATGTCTATTCATATAGCATCAACAAACCCGCGTCATGTATCAACAATGATGTTGAAAGAAAACCAAGAAGGGGATGTTTGTGTTTACAGATTCATGTGATATCGAAGACTCTTATGACTATAATCAAACTTTGAAAATAGAAATAGGGAAAGGAATAATAAATGTGTGTACAAAGCGATAGTCCTACAAGTTGAAAGAATTTGAACTGGGTCTAGGAAGACCCACAAGGCACAAACAAATAGTGACTACAAATTTTTGAACCCTAGATATACTACAAATTGAATATAAAAAAATATAAATGTAGCACAAGAAATTTTTCAAAGATTAAAAAACTAGAGATGAGTGTATTTGTTACAGATGAAGAGTGGTTCTTACAGGTGGAGTTAAGGCTAGGTGATGCATAGGTGGTGGATCAACATAAAATCCCTTTTCTTTCACCTCTGCTTTGTCGCATGTGGAATATAAAATGAAATCCCTATGTTTTTTTTTAGGTTATATTCTCGTGTTGGTCAGAATTTTGACAACCTATCATATTTGTTGAAATTTTGACCAACACGGGAATGGATTAAAAAAAAATCAAATTTTTCCTTCTATAAACCGACCAAGGAAAACCATTTTCATGCTTGGTCGTAAATGTTGGTCTAAAAAGTGGGTCTAATGTACTATTTTTTGGTAAATTGGAAGGAGGTTTGTGCTAAGGTTTGGAACATAGACAACATCTTTCAAAGATCCAATTTCCATCTCAACTTCCCCTTTCCCTTCAACTTACACTTGTGTATCATCTCCTACATTGATGTGAGGTACCTTAGATGGTTTCAAATAAGAAAATTACACCTTTGAAGCACTCATATGATGTGTGGCACCTGAATCAAAAATTCATTCCTTTGAATTAGTTGTACTTGCCACCAATGTTTTCCCTTTACCCTTTGAAGTGGAAGGTGATGAATCCTTCCCCTTATAGGCACTTGGAAAATCAATATGATACTTCTTGATTGTGTTTGTCAACTCATAAATTTTTTTCTTCTAGCATTGATGCTCATTATCATTTGGCTTCTTACAATATGCACAATTTTTTTTCTCCTTCTTAAAACCTTTCCCCTTCTTATTGGGAGAAGACTTGCCTTGTCATGAGGAGGAATATTTATGTGTGTCTTATTTTGATTTATCCTTCCACTTCTTTTGCTTCTTGTTGGAACCTTTCCCACCTTGATTCATTTCATTCCCATTATTAACAGCCAATGCCTTAGACTTTGAAGACTTGACAATCCCCATACTTATCAATTTCTCTTGTTCTAAGACCAATATCTCTTAAATTGACTCAAATGAAGGCTTAGTGAAGGCACTACCCATGTGTTAGAATAACTGAGAGGGGGGGGTGAATCAGTTATCCAGTGTCCCAAATCCAAAATGTACAATTCAAAACAATTTCTTCAGTTTCTACTCGTCGGTAAACAATACTAATTCTCACTGTCTGTGCTTTTACCAATTACCAGTCTAATACTTATAATAGTTTACCAAACAAATCTAACATGTAATGTACAAAGTATGATAACAAAAAAATATCACAATCAACACATAACACAAGAGATTTAACGTGGAAACCCTTTAAAGGGAAAAACCACATGGGACTGACAACCCAAAATTGTTCACTCTTCTAAAGTGAGGACGGTTAAGACCCAACCCTATTAAAGGTTACAAACACACTGTTAGGTGTGACCATGTTAGAGGATTTTAGACTAGAACTTATCATCCAACCAGCATTCACTATGCATTGATAGGATAACAATAATCATTCTATGAATGATACATCATAAGACTTTTAGAGTCCACTTGGTTAAGATATTTAGACTGTGTACAATGGTTAAATATGTAACAGTAAAATGACCTACCTTAATACAAATTCACTTGCAGATTATAGATCAATATTTAGTCCATACAAATCCTTTTGATCAATAATTCACTTCAGATTCAATACTATATTAGCTTACTGTCCATCGGTAATAGCTCTTTGTAGCTTGGTAACTGTTCTTTGTAGCTCGGTAACTATTTTGCAGCTCAGTTCTTACTAACCAGTTTGACTAGAATGCATGAAAACCTTATTCAAGGGATAATCCTATAGCTTTCTTCTTCTGGTACTTTGATAAAAGAAATTATGTTCTCTTATATAGATGAGTAAATCATTTTCTTCTTCACCATCAGATTTTGCCGCTTAATCACATTCATAGATTTTGTTGCTTAAAATTTATCGGTACTTGTGTCAATAACACATTTCAATCTACTTTGTTAGATCTTCTTTGAATTTTGTCAATCGTCGATCTTCGTAACAAACATTATCTGTTACCACTACCATCGAGGTACTTTATAGCTCATCATCCTTATAGGCTAAACTAATCATTTAATTCATTCTATTTTCCTCGGTTAACAAAGAATGTGTCGGTGAACACTACTCAATTAATATTGCAGTCGGTATACACTACACTTTGTCGGTGTATACTAGAAATGCTTCATTTACCAACAACACTACTTTGTGTCTTTCAGCTCTATACTTCATCATAGATGAATGCAACATAATAAAGTCAATATCATCAATTCATAGACTCATCAACAAGTTACTCAATGTGTTCCTTATCCTCATTTGTCATGTACATCTTTCCTCATGTAGATTTCTCTATTCTTTATCTCTTTTCCACTTTTCTTCAGATGTCTTGGTGTAGTAACTTACAAGATAAGTGTTGTCAAGCTAGTTGACATCAATGAAAACATAATACTAATTTCATCACATTAAAAATCTAATCAGCAACTTCTCAGTGATTTTTAATCATAGATTCTTCAATCATATTCCAAATCAGTTGTAGTCCAACAATCTCTCCCTTTGGCATTGATGGCAACTCAAGTAATATGAAATGTACCATACACATACCAAACATACATTCTACAACTTTGTGAACAAATGTTGTAAATCAAATAGACTTAATATGTTTAATCACTACGTTACTGAACCATCATTAAGTAATATAGCTTTACCATTCTGTAGTTGTGATCTTTTTTGTTCTCCTATTCCATTCAAATTGTCTCTCCCTTAGATAATTAAAACCTTTCAATCTCTTTCATACTATTCATCTCTCCCTTTCATTGTTGTACATTCCTTTCATATTGTTCATCTCTCCCTTTGACAGCAATGCCAAAGAAACAAATAAACAATCAGCTTTGTCGTAGCCAAGTAACTCTCTGTGCTATTCAATACTTCCTTTGTATCTTTGTATATTGACATCTCATCAGTTCAAGTGCTCAAACTTAATCACAACCTTGAACATGATTCAAAGTGTGAACTATGCTGCATCAACACGAATGATCTTTTGATAAAAGTAGGCTGATGCAACATCCAAATCACCTTAGTGACTGATAGAATAGGGACGAACCCCAAGTCTAGTCCTCAAGTATTCAAATGTGTCCTTCGGTAGGGGCTTTGTAAAAATATCTACAAGTTTTTCTTTAGATGTAACAAATTCTAACTTAACTTGCTTCTCTTGCACTTGTTCTCTTAAGTAATGGTACTTAATAGATATATGCTCTATCTTAGAGTGCATCATAGGATTCTTTGAAATATTAATAGCACTAGTGTTGTCACAGTATATAATCACCGGGTCAGTTATTACCTCATTCATTCCTTCCAACACTTGTTTGATATATGCAATGTTTGAACAGTTAGTAGCAGCAACAACATACTCTGCTTTAGTTGTAGACTGAGAAATACAAGCCTGCTTTTTACTTGCCTAGGTTACAAGTCTTTCACCAAAGAAAAATGCTCCTTCGGTGGTGCTTTTTCTATCATCCACATTTCCAGCCCAATCAGCATCGGTGTAAACTTTCAGTTCAAACTTCCCTTCCTTAGAATACCATAATCCATAATTCTCTATTTTCTTCAAGTATCTTAAGATCCTTTTTGTAGCTATCATGTGTGATTCTCTAGGGTTAGCAGAATATCTTGCAACAATTCCCATAGCATGTGCTATATGTGGCCTACTGTGAACTACGTACATTAACTTACCAATCATGGATCAGTAAAGTGTCTGATTTACCTCAGTAGTTTCATCCTCCTTTGTCAATTTACATCCAGTAGCCATCAGTGTTCCTATAGGTTTAGCATCTTCCATGCCAAATGTCTTCAGTATTTCCTTTATGTATTTAGATTGTGTGATGAATATGCCATCACTCTGCTCAATCACTTGTAGTCCAAGAAAGAACTTAATCTCTCCAAACATAGATAGTTCAAATTCCTTTTGCATTTCATCAGCAAATGCCTTGCAGACAAGATCTGAGCCACCAAAGATAATATCATCAACAAATATTTCAGCAATGATAATAGTATCATCAGTGTCACCTTTCACATACAAATTATTGTTTTCAATTGTTCTAACAAATCCAATGCTTAACAAGTAAGTATGCAGTCTTTCATACCATGCTCTTAGTGCTTTCTTTAGTCCATATAAAGCTTTATGTAATCTACATACCATGTCTTTATTGTCAGGATCAACAAATCCTTCAGGTTGTTTAATGTAGACTTCTTCTTCAAGTATACCATTCAAAAATGTTGACTTTACATCCATTTGATAGACTTTGAATTTCTTATGTGCAACATATGCAAGTAGCATTCTAACTCCTTCTAATCTAGCAACAGGTGCAAATGTTTCACCATAGTCAATGCCTTCTTCTTGTGCATATCCCTTGCATACCAATCTAGCTTTATTTCTTGTGACTTCACCATTTTCATTCAATTTATTCCTGTATATCCACTTAGTACCGATAACATTCTTATCTTTTGGTCAGGGTACTAAGGACCGGGTTTTATTCTTTTCTATTTGTTTTATTTCCTCTTTCATTGCTTTAACCCGTTCTTCATTTTCTAATGCAACTCTCACAGTTTTAGGTTCAAATTCACAAATTAGACATGTACCTTGTCTTGTTTTGCTTCTAGTTTGCATTCCAGCATGTTTGTCTCCAATTATTTGTGTTTCAGGATGATGTCTCCTAACAAAACTAGCTAAAACTTGATTTCTCCTTTCTTGTTCATCCTGCTCAAGGTCATTTCCTTGCTCGGTAGCTTCTTCATGTTCATCGGTTTTGTTGGCACTTTAATTTTTCAGTATGTCAATCCTATGAATTTTTTATAAAATTGAAGTGGGCATAAGTGTTAGAAAATTGTGATAATTTTGGTAGAAAAAAACCCGCAAAAAATCATGCAAAATTATCAAGATGTTTCCCATATATCCGGCCAGCCCTAATTGAAGTTCAAGTTTGAAGAAAACCCTAAATATTTGCCACTTTTAGAAAAACCCTAGGTCGCTCTTTTTATGATCTATTTGAGCATTACTTTTCCAAATCACTTAAGTTCCTAAAAGGGCATGTGCTTTTTTTTTTATCACCGTGCGGAGGTCATGTTTTTATTTTTTCCCTAAGTCTAAAGGCTCGGTGATATTAATATTTCCTAAGTCCTTAATGCCTTATTTTTCTAATGTTTCAGTGTACTTTGAATCTTGGAATCCTTAGTTGATCAATGGTTGTCGTATGTCCGCATAGAATATTTTAGCTCTATGTGATCATGCGACCAACCATCGATCTTACTTTATAGCACAACATTTCAAGTGAAGTGGGTCCACTGTGATGTATGCACAAATGCTAATCTCTGGTTGGTCAATATGGATAGCGATATGGCAGTTCTCAGTGGGACTAGTGTCAGATGGATCTTTAGAGCTAAAAGTAATGAAGGGAAGGTCTGATGGTTGTCGTATAATCTCATAGGATCTTAGAGGCCTATGTGATCATGCGACTAACTGTCGATCTTGCATAAAGCTTAGTGTGATTCTCAGGTGGGACCATTGACAGGTGTACACAACTAGTAGTTTCTCATTGGTTAAAAAAGGGGGACCAATGTCAGTTTTTGCATATGGTTTTTCTTTGATTGGTCGATAATACTTACTGATGTGGAGGATGTCAGCAACACTGGCACTCAGAAAGAAAGAAATTCAATGAAAACTTTCCAGGTGTTGCAAGCATGGATTTTCATTGTTAACAAAGGTAAAGTGGGACTAGTAACTTAAACAATAAATGATGGTAATTGAATGCTAACGGTTTGTCGCATGTTCGCATGAGCTTCTTTCAAGCTATGTGATCATGCGACTAACATTTTATTTTAACAAAGAAAGCTATAAGGGATTGTCACCAATGAAGGGATTGACATGGCAGCTTGTTGTATGTTCACATGAGTTTCTTTCAAGCTATGCAATCATGTGACAAACCATTGGATTATTTGCTAAGTGAAACTCAATAGTCAAAATTTAAACTGGAGGTGAAGTGGGTGCAAAGTTCGGACAAGTGATAGTTCAATCTCCTGGAAAATTAATGGAAAAATCATGCAAAGTAAATTGCTGAAATAATTGCTGAGATGATTGCTAATATATTGAAAATCTATGCTTCCTCAAAAGCCACAAGGAGATAAAAAATTGTAGAGGATTGGGCGAAAAGAGTTGCAGAGACCGATTGCTATTTTCTAGGGATTTTGGAGGAAAAGTTGGTTTCTTTTTCTGCACATAGTTGTTATGTTGAGAGGTATTATTTTTTTTCTATTCTCTTTTTGCACCAATTATATGAAGCTATAAGCCCTAGAAATGCCACCTAGGAAGGAGCTATCTGGTGAAATCGATTATCTTAAGAGGGGTCTGCATGAAGTCTTATTACAAATTTTTCCTAGATCAACAGTAAATTTGGTAGAGGTCAAACAACTAACACCAAAGGAGCCTAGGGTAAAAGTAGTAGATGGATTATATGATACAGGAAATTATATCAGGGATGCTAAGATTAGCTTTCCTAATGCAAGTGGTGCTTCTGACTTCACTGGGCTAACATTATTTGTAGTAGGATTTAGCCAGAGAAATACCCTTGTTCCCACCTATAATGTATGGGAAAATGACTTAGGCAAGCTTGTGGTACCCGATGTCTTCTTAGATGCAGACCTGATGATTGAAGTTACAAAAAACTATGACCCTATTACTAGGGAGATTAGGGGTGTTAGGGGCCAAAAGCTATTAACAATTTCTGCTGAGGAGATCAGAATGGTTTTTAGATTGAGTGACCCTTCAAATAGCTTGAAACCAATTGATTTCAAAGAATTAAGAGAGATATATGATGCACAGAGACATCTCCTTAGAATTGGTCCTGTAAAAGACTTTTGCACTAAGATTGGAAAGATGATTGTTACAAGACTAGGTGCACAGGAGCCATTCAAAATAGAATATTTTGATGTACTGGCAAGAGGTGCCTATTGGTCATTATGTTAGGTTTTTGGGGAAGATGCTAATGAGAAAATGCCACAGCACCTGATGTATATGGTGATGCAGATATTACATCCACATCTGTCAATTACTTTTGATTATGCCCCCTTCATTGCTGACTTAGACCATGATGGACTAATAGGGATTCAAAAGAGTAAAGTTGATAAACCATTATGTTGGTATTCCTTTATGATGCACATGTTTTTGTTCAAAGGTACTGATTATTTTGCAAAAGAAATGGAATTATCCAAACAGAGAGATGGAGAGGACATGCATGTTTAGCTATGGAACCAATATGACATGGGACAAAAAGGATAGTAGTTATATATAGCTTAACAAGTGTTTTGCAGCAAGATTGAGACTATTCTTTGTTCATGATAACCTTAGAGTCCCAGTTGCCTTGGCTGAAATTGTTAGACCACAACAATTTGCAAAGGACCTCAACATAGTGCACAATTGGGGTGATTTTATTTTCTATCCTTATTCAAATGTTATTAGATTATACGGTTTCAAGGGGACTCCTTTTATTTTGCCTTTCCAAGTTCCCATCAAGATTGGCATTGCATAATTTTTTAGACAATTAGGGGATATTGAGAAGAATAATATTGCTAAGGGTAGAGGAACTTTATTCCCAAATATTACCATTGCTCACCAGTTTATAATCACAAAAGGTGGGTGGCTTCACATGCACAAAATTCTAGAACCATATCATTTGACAACCACAATTGCCCGGACAATAGACCCAGAGGGTTTCTACAATGAATTATTCAAAAAGAGGGTCAGATGCTCATCAATAAACCACATTTTCAATTTCCCTAAGGACATTATCAGGAATACCCTAGGATTATAGGAGCAAGCAGTCAAGAAGGAGAAGTGGTTGGTGTACAACAAAACTTTTGATTTTATCAAGCAATTTGATCCCAAATATGACCCCATAGGTAGTATGAATCCTATTGGAAAGAGGATAGATAATCTTATGAATTTTTTTCAAGAGATTTACAAGGCTCTGGAAGAGAAGAAGAAGAAAGCCATGGAGGACAACCCAGAGAAGGCTAAATCATTATTGGGCAAAGGAGCATTTGCAAATTTATTGCCTCCTGGCAAATATATGTTGCAAGAAAAGACTGGTTATAGTGTGATAATCCCTGAATCTGACATCAGGGAGCAGTAAAAGAAAAAGGAAGATCTCCCTTCTACATCAAAGTAGGTGGGGAAGCAAAAGGAGGTTGAGAAAACTACAAGCATACTTCAAGACCAACCTAGTGAAGACATTCTTGATTTTTCACCTCCCACCAAGAAACAAAGGATAGAAGAGAGGCCTCATGATCCAGAGGAGGAATACTCTCCTTCGCAATCACCCTTGAATGTTAGAGATGATCAAGAGATCATAGAACAAGTCCAATAAATGGGATCTCGGGGTCAAATTTTCATGACTCAAGAAGAAATAAATGAAGGGATTATAGAGCAACCAAATGAGCCCGAGTTAGGCTTAACAGAGGGATAGATTGTAGGAGTAGAGTTGGACCCTATGGTCAAACAAGCATGTGATGAATTTCTGGTTGATGATGCCTTTGTGAAGACCCGAGCCTTTTTACAATTTTTATGGAAAATGAACATGAGAAAATTTGAGGAAGCCTGTGAGAAGAAGTAAAAGGAGAATCCTGATAGGGATCTTAAAATTATTGAAGATGAAATAAGAAAAGAAATGGAAAAGAGCTTTGAAGGGACTACTCCAGAATAGGGGAGAGAGTTCGTAAAGAATGTAGGAGTACTTATCCTCCCTGAATGGGACATAGTTGATGTAGTGGTCCTTGATGTAGTCAGGAAACAAACTACACATGTGCACAAGACTAAGGAAGAGGCAGAACAGGCTATCAAAGGAGTTGCTTTCAGTAATGACCACCAAACATTGGTCATGTGGTCACTAAAGAAGAATGAGAAAAAAAAAAGGAAAGCAAATAATTAAGGATAGTCTCTCTGGTGGTCTCATAGTCAAGAGAGTTCTTGACACCTCAGCAATAGAAACATCAAGTATGGTGGTAGCCATAGCTCACCTTACAGAGAAGATGGTAGAAAGGGAAGCAAAAGAGAAGGAGGAACTCACAAGAAAATTTGAGGAAATGTTGAGGGCGTATGGAGAATTGAAACAAGCATTGTTTGAGAAGGATAAAATAATTGCAGACTTGAAGAAAAGGTTGGGGGAGGAAAGCTCAATCCAAGCACCACAATAGTTGCAACTTCCTTCTTCTACTACTGGTCCTTCTTCCTCGAACCCCATTATTGAGTTTCCCATGTCTCCTCTTCCCCCTTCCCTGAGCAGTGAGGATGTAGAATAGAGAGATCAAAAAAAATTTGAAAAGAAAGTAAAGCACACCATTCAACATTTTGTTAGAAATGTCAAGCCTAGGGAGATTTATAAACATGTAGAGTAGTTATCTGACATTTTGATTTCTTTTAGAAAAGAAGAAGACACAGTAGGAAATTTTTTGGATAAGTGGGTGCTTAGGGAAAATGTTTTAAAGACATTCCTTGTTTCAATTAAAGATCATAGTATTGTGTATCCCCAATTGGCAAATACTTATAAAATTGTCAAATCCTTTCTTGATTTTGAAGTAACTGGGGAGGAAATAAAAAGAAAAGTAGCTCTCTTAAGAGTGAGATATCTTTAGAATGATTTTCAAATATTCTCGGGTCTTGTCAAAGTAGATGGAACAATAAAAGAGAGGGAAAATTGGTTTGAACAAATAGAATATGGGGTCTCAATGAAGATAGATGTTGCTTTAGGCACTGAAGATACTCTTCCCTTTGTAAAAATAATTGAAATGTTATAGGATACCAGGATGTATTTTACTAAAGTAATAACTAAAGTGCATCAATTGGTCACTAGCTGGAACAAGATTCTACCGAAAAGGGATGAGATTTTGGTGTTTAATTGGCCTAATGAAGATACTTTTGCAGCCTAGGAAGCAGAATCCTTGTCAGAAGTAAATAAATAAGAAGAAACATCTTCTGAGGAGGCAATAGATGGAAATGCCCCAACTCCATAAAAGAAGCAAGCATAAATATAACACCTGGCAGAAGTTGAACTGCCCTTGGGAATTGTTACAAGATTTTGGCACTCATCTTAACAATTCATTTTAAGAATTTGTAACAAGAAAGTTTCTATTATAAATTTTTGTCCTATATGAGAACTCCTTTCTTGTCTTTTCTAAAAGAATCCAAAGCTTGTTTGCAATCCTTATTTCTCTATAAAAGGATTACCAGGATCAGTGAAAAAGGACCAGGAACTTGATCAATTTAATTGATAAGCTTCTTGAGTCTAGGATATCATAGACTGTATTTAGGCATATTTCTGTAGAAGAACAATATTTTTGGCTCAAGTTTATTTCAAAAGCGTTTCATTGTAAAGAATTTTTTATGCATGAACACTGATATAATATTTGAAATAAATCCATGGTTTATATCTCTCCTAGAGTGTTCTTGTTGAATTATGAATTGTTCCAATTCATTACATGGATAAATCTCTGTGTGTATGTTTACATTTCTCAGCTCTGATTCATGATCAGATTAAATAAGCTTTGAATATGACATAAATTCTCTAAAGTTTTACTTAAGGATACACCAGTAAGTAGTGTAAACCTAGGGATCTTTTGATAAAATCCACCAGAGGGTGATTAGTATTTTCAGAAGGTTACAATCTTTCAGATTTCAATATTTTGTTCATATATAACGATCTTGCAGTGGAAGTGCTTCCCAATGGATAAGACACTAGCCATCAGTGGTGTCCTTATAGAAAGTAGTGTTTGAAAAGGTTTTACTGGTATTTCCATCTTTAAATACAAAATTGTCAAAATTCTTTGAATTACAGTGATTTGTAGAGCAGTTTACTACCTAGTGATAGTGAAAGACCTATGAATGAATGGTTATCATCTAGGTTTCTCTTATCACTTATCTATTACATTTGAATCCAATCAATGATTATTGAGATAAGTCTTGTGTTACTGGATTAGGAGCACCCTCCTTGGTTTTGCAAAGCCAGAAGTGCAGAGGGCAATCTTGTCCCTATTGTTGGTCCAATCATCTCTAGAGCTCAATATTTGGATCTAACCCATCCCAAAAATCTGTAGATGTATTGGTTGCTTGTTAGAGCATAAAGTCCATTTTGGGAACCAACAGGTTTGTGGTGTCTATTGTACTATCTTGTTTCCCTGCTGACTAGTTTTTACAGCCTACAGTGTTGGGAGATACTCTGGATGTTCAATGTAAGTGAATCTACCATAATCTTCTAGTTCCTTTGTACTTTCCTCTATGTACATGTCATCAAACTCATCAACATGAACATTAGTACTTTCAACAATCTTATTTGTAGTCTTATTCAAACATTTGTATGCTTTACTTTTAGTGGAATTCCATTTCTCTCATCTCTCAAGATAAAGCATTTACTTCCAAAAATTCTAAAGTAACTTATAGTAGGTTTGTGTCCAAACCATAGTTCATAAGGTGTTCGGTTGGAGTCCTTCAGTTGTACTCGGTTAAGAACATATATAGCCATGTTGATAGCTTCCCTCCAATATGTCTGAGTGACATTCTTCTGTATCATTAATGTTCTAGCATAGTCAATTATAGACCTATTCCTTCTTTTAGCAATGCCATTTTGCTGAGGTGTCCTCAGTGCTGATACTTGCCTCTTGATTCCATGCTCATTGAAAAAGTTAGTAAATTCATCAGAGATAAATTCACCTCCTCTATCAGATCTTAAACACTTTATTTCCTTATCGGTTTCTTTCTCTACCTTAGCTTTATACCACTTAAACATTTTGAAAGCTTCAGATTTCTCTTTTAAGAACATAACAATCATCAGTCTAGTGTAATCATCAAAAAATAGAATAAAATATCTATCACCAAAATAGCTCTAAGATCTCATAGGACCACATAGATCGGTATGAACCAACTCAAGTATCTTCTTTGTTGAATAGTCTTTTCTTTTAAAACTAGACTTAGTCATCTTACCTCTTTGACATTCATGGCACATGGCATGATCAGGTTTTGTCAAGTTAGGCAATCCTCTAACTCTTTTCTTTCTACTAATCTTGATCATATTTTCAAAGTTCACATGGCATAACCTTCGGTGCCACAACCAAGCATCTTCATCCTTTATTAACAAACAAGAAGACTGGTCCATATCAAGATAGAATAGATTACCTCTGGATTGTGTACTAGTTCTGACAAGTCTTCCTCCATCATCATAAATGATGGAATATGCATGAAGTGACTGAGAGGGGGGGGGTGAATCAGTCAACCATAAAACACTTCACAATTATTTCTTTCTAGATCCCTTAGGATATCTTAATGAATATTATCTGTTAAACACTCGGTAAATAGATTGCAGTAACTTTGTAGATGCAGAAAGTATTAGTAAAATTATCTTTTAGATATTCATCAGCACTTGTATATGATTAAGATAACCATTAAGAACACAAGAGACACAAATTTAACATGGAAACCCAATATGGGAAAAACCACCAATGTATCCAGATACTGATTTTCACTTTTCTGAAGTGATGCCCGGTTAGAAGCCAACCCGGTAAAAGGTTACAAAACACATTGTTAGGTGTGACCTTGTTAGAGGATTTAATCACCCTGCTAGGAGTGGCCTGGTAAGAGGTCTTGAAAATAATTCAATAGAATTGTCACCTTGTTAGAGGATTTACAATATGGTTGTTAAACCAACTTGGTTAAGAGATTTAGAATTCACTGTTACAATGATAAAAGGTAACAATGAAAATGACCTGTATAATAATGCAACTGCCTTGCTGATTACAGATCTCTATTCTATATAAGTGTGATCCTTCCTGATCGAATATATCTCTGCTGCTCCTCAAGGATATCTGATCATCCTTCACAAATTTGCACACACCTTTTCTGTCTTTCTTCTATAAATCTTCTGCTATATTTTCTTATTTATTTTTCACATTTGATCTTTTATTTATATGATTTTAGATTTGTCAAATCGACATTACTTAGTATAACAGTCGGCTAAAATAAGCAAACTTTATTTGCAAAGATCCTTCAAGGGCCGATAGTGCTCAGTGACCATAATTTTCTACAATCTTTCAGAGACCGAGGGAACTTGGTAAACACTAAATTTTCTTTGATAACTGACAGAACTCAGTAAACACTAATTTTACTTTGATAGCTGAGTGAACTCAGTAGACACTAATTTTTCTTCCAGGAAGACCGACTGAGCTCGGTAGGTACTGAATGTTGCGGACTATGACATTGTGTGACATCAAAGACAATACATAATTTGAGTAGCAATTTCCTTTAGACAATTGTTTCCAAAAATCTCCCTCTTTGGCATTGATGGCAACACAATATGTCATAGCATAAGAAATTTGAAAGAATTAGCTCGATTCTGATTCAAATCTCCCTCTGTCAGCAAACTTCCTTTTTCTTAAAAAATCTTCCTTCTAACTATTGAAAATTTCTTGAAGTAATAGCAAAGACATAGCAAACACTCCCTCTTTGACAACACATGCCAAAGAGAATTCACATATTACCAGTGTAAACTAATGTACCTCAAGTACTGATTCATATGCAATGATTCCTTGAATATGCTGCATCAACATGTTGATTTTCAATCATGTTCTGGTTGATGCATCACTAAAACTGTATTTAGTGAGCCTCAGATAGGGGAATGACCCCTAACTTACCTCTTAGATACACAAATGAATCCTTGGGTAATGGTTTGGTGAAAATGTCTGCAATCTACTCTTTTGTATGAATATATTCTAATTTGATTTCCTTGTCCTGCACCAATTCTCTAACAAAATGATATTTAATAGCAATGTGCTTGGTTTTGGAATGCATTACTGGATTCTTCGAAATGTTTATTGCACTGGTATTGTCACAAAATATAACAACTGGTTCTTTGATTTCAACCTTCATACCTTCTAATAACTATTTAAACCAAACAATATTTGAACAGTTTACTGCAGCAGCAACATATTCTGCTTCAGCTGTGGATTGAGATGTGCAATTTTGCTTTTTACTAGTCCAGGATACCAGTCTTTTTCCAAGAAAAAATGCTCCACCACTGGGCTTTTTCTGTCATCAATGTTCCCTGCCCAATCAGCATCAGTAAACACTTTTAAGTCTAGATTGCCTCCAAATTTATACCACAAACCATATTCTTCAGTTCCTCTTAAGTATCTTAAGATTCTTTTGATTGCCATCATATGATTTTCCTTAGGTTTTGCTAAGAATCTAGCTACTATACCGACTGCTAAGGCAATATCAGGTCTTGTATGTACTACATACTACAATTTTCCAATCATAGATCGGTATAAGGTCTGATCTACCTCTTTTGAATCATCATTTTTGGTAAGTTTCAGTCCAGTACACATGGGTGTACCAACTAGTTTTGAATCTTCCATACCAAACTTCTTAAGTATTTCCTTAATGTATTTAGATTGAGTAATGTATATACCATTCTTGCTTTGCTAAATTTGAAGACCAACAAAGAATTTTATTAAACCAAACATAGACATTTCAAATTCTTTGTTCATTTTCTCTAAAAATTCTTTGCACTGATCATCATTCCCTGTAAATATAGTATCATCTACAAATATTTCTACCAATACAATTTTGTCATCCGGTCCTTCTTTAATATACAGATTGTTGTTATCATTGTCTCTTTTGCAATTAATCTAAATCAAATAGTTATGGAGTCTTTCATACCATGCTCTAGGAGCTTGTTTCAAACCATACAATGCTTTGTGTAACTTGCAGACCATGTCCTTTTTATCTAGATCAACAAAACGTTTAGGTTGTTCAATGTAGACTTCTTCATCAAGAATTCCATTGAGAAATGTAGATTTTATATCCATCTAATATACCTTAAATCTTTTATGTGCTACATAAGCAAGTAGAGTTCTTACACCTTCTAATCTTGCAACAGGAGCAAAAGTTTCACCATAATCTATACCTTCTTCTTGAGAATAACCTTTACATACCAATCTAGCTTTGTTTCTAGATACTTGACCATCTTCATTCAACTTATTCCTAAATACCCATTTTGTTCCAATTACATTCTTATCTTTAGGTCTAGGTACAAGAGTCCATGTTTTGTTCTTTTGTATTTTTTCTAATTCTTCATTCATTGCTTCAATCCAACTTTCATTTTCCAATGCATCTTTGATATTTCTAGGTTCAAAATCAGTAAGCAGACATGTACCTTTTAGCTTGCTTCTTGTCATAGTACCATCTGATTTATTTCCAATGATTTGATCTGGTATATGATTCCTTCTGACATATTTGGCTAGTATAGGTTCCTTGCTTTTTGAATGAGTCATGTTGTTGTCTTCTAGGATCTCTTCTTCAGGTTGCTCGGGCTCTGTAGATATTTGCTCGGTAACTTCAGGCTGAGACTTGGTCTGAATTTCTTCCTGTGACTCAGTTTGAACTTCTTCCTGTGACTCGGTTACTATGCTAGGCTTGGTAGATATAGTTTCCTCATTGATAGTTGTGTCTGGCAGTGTTTCAGGTTCAATGTAAATGAATCTTCTGTAGTTCTCACGTTCCTTTTTTCTTTCTTCTTCAGTCTTTTCTGCAAACTCATCAAATTTTACATGTATACTTTCTATGACTTTGTGAGTAGACAAGTTCAGACATTTGTATGCCTTACTTTTGCTAGAATATCCTAGGAATATTCTTTCATCACTTTTCACATCAAATTTATTTCTTCTGGATTCTTTTAAGATATAACACTTGCTACCAAATACTTTCATGTAACTTACATTGGGTTTATAGCCATACCATAATTCATAAGGAGTCTTGAATGTGTCTTTCTTCAATTGTACTCGGTTCAAGGTATGAACTGCAGTGCTGATAGCTTCCTTCCAGTACTTTATAGCGATGTTCTTTTCTATCATTAGAGTCCTTGCACAATCCATAATAGATCTGTTTCTTCTTTCTGCTATTCCATTCTGCTCAGGAGTTCTAGGAGCTGATACCTATCTTTTGATTCCTCTTTCAATGCAAAAGTTGTTAAAATCATGGGAGATGAATTCACAACCTCTATCTGATCTTAAGCATTTCAATGTTTTCCCTGTTTCCTTTTCCACTCTTGCCAAGTACCATTTGAACTTTTCAAATGCTTCTGACTTTTCTCTTAAATACATAACAGTCATCATTCTAGAATAATCATCAACGAAAAGAATAAAGAATTTATCTCCAGTATAGCTTTCTATTCCAATAGGTCCACATAAATCAGTATGCACAATTTCCAAAATCTCTTTAGACTGATAGTTCTTACTCTTAAAACTAGTTTTACTCATTTTGCCAATCTGACAATTCTTACATAGACCAGTATCAGGTTTCTTCAAGGTAGGAATGCCTCTTACCTTCTTGAATTTGCTTATTTTTATCATGTTATCAAAATTCACATGACATAACCTTTTGTGCCATAGCCAACTTTCTTCAATTTGAGCAATAAAACATGAATATTCACTAAGATCAAGATAAAATAAGTTACCTTTTGTTTGTTTGCCTGATCCAATGAGTTTTCCTTTTTCATCCAACAGTCTTGCTTGACCATTCATGAATTCAACCTTGAAACCAGTGTTGATTAGTTGTGCTACACTTAGAAGATTATGTTTTAGTCCTTCAACCCAATAAGCATTATCACATATGAGTTCTTTGGTTAATGAGATTCTTCCTTTTCCTTTTATACAACAAGGTTCATTGTTTCCAAATCTTACATTGCCACTATCACAGTCTTCCTGATATTCAAATTTTGTCTTGTCACCAGTCATGTGTTGTGATCATCCACTATCTATTATCCATATATCATCTTTTCTTATATGAGAAATAAGTGCCATCTTATCTTCATCATCATCAGATTCATCTTTTATAGCAATAAAGACAATTTCTTCTTCACTATCATCAGAATCTTTAGCCATAAAACATGTTTTCTTACCTTTATCCTTGAATGATTTGAAATTATTTTTGCCATAGTACTTGTGACCTCTCTTCTCTTCCTTTGCCTACTTGTTTGGGCACCTAGCTGCAATATGTCCAATTTGTTCACATGAAAAATAGATTAAAGGAGTTTTACCTTTATATTTACCTTTCCCTTTAGAGTACTTCTTTGCAAGTAATGCTTCTACAATTTCAAGATCACTATCAGAACTTTCTTCTGATACTTCTTCACTTTCTGACTGAACTTCTTTTATTTTCTTGTTCTTCCTTAGTGGAACCTTGGCCTCAAATGCTGACTCAATATTTTTGGAATTTGGAATATAGTTGTCATAGTTGTCTAATTCAAAGGCTGTCAATCTTCCAACTAAAGCATCCAAAGTTATATTGTGGTTTGTTTCACATCTTCTTTCTTGAATAGTTGATACTCTTATTGCATAGATAGGGAGTAGTGTTCTGAGTACCTTGCTTATAATAGTTTCATCAGAGATTGTTCCTCCAGAAGCTCTAATTGCACTGACACTTGCTTTGATCCTTTCAACATATTTTGCAATTTTTTCATCTTCTTTCATATTCATCTTGTCAAACTATCCTCTTAGGCTTTCTACTTTGGCTCTTTTCACATTTGCATCACCACCATATATTTTCTTCAGTGTCATCCACATTTCATATGCAGTAGTGCATTCTTTAATATCATCAAATTCTTCATAGCTGAGAGCTGATGCAATGTCTATCATCATGGTGTTATGATTCTTTTTCTCTGCAATGTCTTCAACAGTTAATGCGCCAGTAGGAAGTGTGTATTCTTCATCAATGTATTTGCATCCTGAATAACCAATGGAAGCTAGATGAAGTCTCATCAGACCTTGACATGCTGAAAAGTTATCTCTGTTGAGCTTTGGAATTTCCCTCTTGTAAGACATCCTGATCTTTAGCTTAGGTCCTTGAAACCCTTCCTGTAAGCACCAAAAGCTCTGATACCAATTGATGGAATATGGATGAAGTGACTAAGAGGGGGGGGGTGAATCAGTCAACCATAAAACACTTCACAATTATTTCTTTCTAGATCCCTTAGGATATCTTAATGAATATTATCTGTTAAACACTTGGTAAATAGATTGCAATAACTTTGTAGATGCAGAAAGTATTAGTAAAATTATCTTTTAGATATTCATCAGCACTTGTATATGATTAAGATAACCATTAAGAACACAAGAGACACATAATTTAATGTGGAAACCCAATATGGGAAAAACCACCAATGTATCTAGATACTGATTTTCACTTTTCTGAAGTGATGCCCGGTTAGAAGCCAACCTGGTAAAAGGTTACAAAACACACTATTAGGTGTGACCTTGTTAGAGGATTTAATCACCCTGCTAGGAGTGGCCTGGTAAGAGGTCTTGAAAACAATTCAATAGAATTGTCATCTTGTTAAAGGATTTACAATATGGTTGTTAAACTAACTCGGTTAAGAGATTTAGAATTCACTATTACAATGATAAAAGGTAACAATGAAAATGACCTGTATAATAATGCAACAACCTTGCTGATTACAGATCTTTGTTCTGTATAAGTGTGATCCTTCCTGATCAAATATATCTCTGCTACTCCTCAAGGATATCTGATCATCCTTCACAAATTCGCACACACCTTTCCTGTCTTTCTTCTATAAATCTTCTGCTATATTTTCTTATTTATTTTTCACATTTGACCTTTTATTTATATGATTTTAGATTTGTCAAATCGACATTACTTAGTATAACAGTCGGCTGAAATAAGAAAACTTTATTTGCAAAGATCCTTCAAGGGCCGACAGTGCTCGGTGACCATAATTTTCTACAATCTTTCAGAGACTAAGGGAACTCGGTAAACACTGAATTTTCTTTGATAACCGACTGAACTCGGTAAACACTAATTTTACTTTGATAGCCGAGTGAACTCGGTAGACACTGATTTTTCTTCCAGGCAGACCAACTGAGCTCGGTAGGTACTGAATGCTACAGACTATGACATTGTGTGACATCAAAGACAATACATAATTTGAGTAGCAATTTCCTTCAGACAATTGTTTCCAACAATAAATCTTCACCTTTTTGCTCTCAAAAACCAGTCGGTGGCTTGAATTGTTCAGCTGAGCCATACTTATCAGATTATAGTTCAGTCCATCTACCCAATATGCATTTTCACATTGTAATCTATCATTGATCATCAGTGAGCCTTTACCTCTTACCATACAAGGTGCATCATTTCCCATTCTCACAGATCCTCCATTATATTCAACAAGATGATCAAACTTCTCTACATCAACGATCATATGATGTGTGTAGCCACTGTCTATGATCCATGTATCATTTCTACTTACTTTAGAGATCAGTGTTGTCTCTTCATGTTTCTCTTCCTCTTCTGAGTTATCTTTCATAGAAATAAATACAACTTCTATATCATCATCAAAATTAGATTCAGTTTCAATATCTTCAGCTATGTAACATACCTTTTTGCCTTTTTCATCTTGGTTGTCTCTATTGTTGTGTTAGTAACCTTTGTTATCTCTTCTTCCATAGCTTCCTTCAAATTGGTCTTTGGATCTATCATCTTTCTTCTGTGGACATCTAGCAGTGATGTGACCGACTTCTTTACAATTAAAGCATGCTAAAGGTAGCTTACCTCTATACCTTCCCTTTCCTTTGGAAAATCTTCTAGCCATAAGTGCTTCAAGCTCATCAAGCTCATCATCGGTATAGTCATCACTATCACAATTCTTATCATTCCTGCTAGACTTTCCAATCTTTAGAGAAGACATGAAAGAGGATTCAACAGAAGGAACAACACTATTATCAAATTTGTTTAATTCAAAGGTTGTAAGTTTACCAATCAGAGTGTCAAGAGTAAGGTTGGATGTAGCTCTTGTTTCATGAATTGTAGAAATCTTGATTGCATAAACTAGTAGCAAAGTTCTGAGAATCTTGCTTATCACTATTTCATCATCAATCACTCCATCAGATGCTCTAATAGCATGTACTAACTCTTTGAGTCTATTTGAATATTGGACAATATTCTCACCTTCTTTTATTCTCATATCATCAAATCTACCTCTCAGACATTCAGCTCGGGCTCTTTTGACATTCAGATCTCCACTGTAGATTTGTGCTAATTTATCCCACATTGCTTTGGTAGTTGTGCATGTCTTGATATCTTCAAATTCAATGTTAGTATAGGCAGCAGCAAGTTCCATCATAGTAACATTGTGTTCATGCTTATCCTTCAGTTGATCAATAGTTAGGGGACCAGTGGGTGGTTGTATGTAGCCATTTACCATCAGATCTAGTGTTGAGTTTCCAATTCTAGATATGTGTAGCTTCATTCTGCTTTTCCATACTGCAAAGTTCTCTTTGTTCAATTTTGGTACTTCCCTCTTATACATCTTGAGAACTTTATGCTTAAGTCCTTAAAACTCTATTCCAAGCAACCAGTGCTCTGATACCAATTGTTAGAATAACTGAGAGGGGGGGTGAATCAGTTATCCAGTGTCGCAAATCCAAAATGTACAATTCAAAACAATTTCTTTAGTTTTTGCTCGCCAATAAACAATACTAATTCTCACTGTCTGTGCTTTTACCGATTACCAGTCTAATACTTATAATAGTTTACCGATCAAATCTAACATGTAACGTGCAAAGTATGATTACAAACAAATATCACAATCAACACATAATACAAGAGATTTAATGTGGAAACCCTGTAAAGGGAAAAACCACTTGGGACTGGCAACCCAAAATTGTTCACTCTTCTAAAGTGAGGTCAGTTAAGACCCAACCCTATTAAAGGTTACAAACACGCTATCAAGTGTGACCTTGTTAGAGGATTTTAGACTAGAAGTTATCATCCAACCAACATTCGCTATGCGTTGATAGGATAACAATGATCATTCTATGAATGATACATCATAATCCTTTCAGAGTCCACTCGGTTAAGAGATTTAGACTGTGTACAATGGTTAAATATGTAATAGTAAAATGACCTGCCTTAATGCAACTTCACTTGTAGATTATAGATCAATATTTAGTCCATACAAATCCTTCTAATCAATAATTCACTTTAGATTCAATACTGTATCAACTTACTATCCATCGGTAATAGCTCTCTGTAGCTCGGTAACTGTTCTGCAGCTTAGTTCTTACTAACCAATTTGATCAGAATGCATGAAAACCTTATTCATGCAATAATCCTATAGCTTTTCTTCTTTTGACACATTCATAAAAGAAATTTTGTTCTCTTATATAGACAAGTAAATCATTTTCTTCTCCACCATCATATTTTTCTTCTTAATCACATTCATAGATTTTTCTGCTTAAACTTTCTTGATACTTGTGTCAATAACACATTTCAATCTGCTTCATTAGATCTTCTTTGAATTTTGTCAGTCGTCGATCTTCGTAACAAACATTATTTGTTACCACTAACATCGAGGTACTTTACAGCTCATCATCCATATCAGCTAAACTAATCATTTAATTCATTCTATTTTCCTCGGTTAACAAAGAATGCATCGGTGAACACTGCTCGGTTAATACTGCAATTGGTATACACTACACTCCATCGGTGTATACTAGAAATGCTTCATTTACCGATAAAACTGCTTTGTGTCTTTCAGCTCTATACTTCATCATAGATGAATGCAACATAATAAAGTCAATATCATCAAGTCATAGACTCGTCAACAAGTTACTCAATATGTTCCTTATCCTCATCTGTCATGTACATCTTTCCTCATGTAGATTTCTCTGTTCTTTATCTCTTTTCCACTTTTCTTCAGATGTCTTGATGTAGTAACTTACAAGATAAGTGTTGTCAAGCTAGTTGACATCAATGACAACATAATACTGATTTCATCACATTACACATCTAATCAACAACTTCTTAGTGATCTTTAATCATAGATTCTTCAATCAGATTCCAAATCACTTGTAGTCCAACACTATGGCCAACTTGTGAGTATTATAACTTGAAACAAAAGTTGCATATTCAGGAGAAAGATATTTCAACAAATGACTAATCAACTTCATATCCTACATGGGATTAACATAATCCTCAAGTTGTGCTCTATAATCATTGACTTTGTTGAGATAATCTTGGATTGTTTCAAAAGTATTGGGCTCCAATTTGAGAAGATAAGTCGCAATTGAGAATCCCTTTTATTCATCCACTTTACCAAATAAATCTGCAAGTGTATCCCAAGCTTCCCTAGCATTGTTCATGGATTTGATATGATACATGATAGCTTCATAACCATTTTCTCTCAAGACTCCTAAAGCCTTAAGACTTTTTGATGCCCAATTAGCTAATGTAGCATCATCATCATCAATAGGTTTTTTAATTCTGCCACCCACATTAGGATTTAAACCGTTTACCATTAACTTTCTCCATGCATTATCTTTCCATGTAGCATAGTTATGTGGATTTAATTTTACAATAGAACCCATGATGCAAAAGTGAAAGAGTACAAGAAGAAGACACCAACACATAAGACACACCCCCCCCCCCAATTCAGTCGATCAACTAAACCTCCCAAAATGATGATTTTGGCACTTTATATCTAGTGCATGTAAAATACCCCCTTGCCAATTTTAAGCAAAAGTGGACTTCTGATTTTGATATTTACAATTACCTTTATGAGGCCAAATCATACTCAAATCAATATAGCTCAGAATGAAATCAAATCCTAAACTTTACAATGATCATACACGACCAAAATGGACCTATTTTTTAAAGTGATATTTGTGCCCAAATAAGGCTACAATCTGATAGAAAATCTAGAATGTACTAAAAAAATAACACCTAAAAATGTGCTCGTATGAGTCTGAATGAAGTCTCTAAAGTTGAAAAATTGAGGATCAGGTAAGTACAATCACCAAAAATTACAATTTCTACAAAATTCATGTACCAAAGCTAGAAAATAATACCACCACTGAAAATTTCAAGAAATTCTAGGAAAAATAAATAAAAATTGCACTCAATTTGGAGCTGAGATGACCAAGTTATGGCCTCCAAAAATTAGATTGTAAATTCAAAACTGCAAATGGTGAGGGCTTTAAATTCTTGAATCTCGTTGATGTCAACAAAATACAAAGTTAAATTTGAAGTCCAAACAGTCGTCACAACAATGCAAATTTTCCCAGAAATGATGGTCAAATGGTTGGCAATTTTAATCAAACAAACTAATAATGAAAAGATGGAGTTAAATTTAACAATTTCAAGGCCATCAAAAGAAAAGGAAAAACTATCTGGGTGAAATCTATATGACCATCAATTTTAACCTAGTAAATTTGCAAAAATGCATTTTTAAAAAATATACTAGATGACTCAGTTGCCACGCGTCAAGATTTGACTTTTTATCTTCCTACTAGTGTGGGAAGGTTGTGTTTGACTGAGCTTTTATGGTAGGTGACTAGGATCGGCCTTAGGCTTTGAGCTCAATTTGACTCGACCGAGCTAGGTCAACGACAGAGCAGCTTGGGCTTGTTTCAGTTGAGTTGCCTTCAAGCTTGCACTAGTAAATTTGAGACCTTTTTCTGATGGTAGATTGTCAGAATTCAAATAGTATACCATCGATTAAGCAACACCACATGGTGTCACATTTTTGCAGTCAAAAAAAGTGATGGCTACGATTGGTGTCGTAATTGCAATGTCTAAAGTCATTGCAAAAAGGGGGTTTCAATACAGTGAATACATCGTCAGGTCTATTTGTAGCCATCCCACGTTCAACGGATCTCCATCAAATGTAGTTAGTTTACTGATAGAAATGTTGTACCTATGATGGTTAACTGTCATAATGATTCGATGTCTAACTGTTGTTGGTAGATTGTTTACCGACAAAAATGCTATTCATGTGATGGTTATCCATTAGAAGTTTCTGACATATTAGTGTTCTTTCATATTTGGTTATGTCATTTGGAGAAGACTTTGTAGTAAATTCAATAGCGGCTCCTAGATTATTGAGTCAAGTCTAGAGACTTGGATTTGTAGATCACTATGGTGTCTGTGATGACTTGGGAGAAATCTTCTTCTAGGTGAACTAAGCTGAGAGACTTGGATTATAGAAAGTGGGTCATTTGATGCGACTTATGAGACATTGGATGCCTCTTCATAGTGGGTTCATGGTGTGGTCTGAGATCTATTGATTTTCGTAGCCATTGAGATGGATCGATATGACTTGATCTTGGGTCAAGACTTCTTGAGGCAAGTTAAAGTGATTATTGCTCCTTGAAGTGATTGATGTTTTTGACAGATAGTCATCACTTTTAGTTTTGTCATCAATTATTCTTTGGTTTCTGTCATAATTGTGATGACTCACAGTATTTTTTAAAAAGAAATATATATTTGTCATGTGTTGATTGAGATCTTAAATTATTGAACTTCTCTTTGTTTTGATAATAGTTTAACATTCTCTACTTAATAGGGCAAACCACGTGAAGGTGGAATCTCATTTGGCCCCTCCTAGGATCCTCTTATGACCATTTATGACACTTTAGGACCTCTAAGATGTATTCTTAGGGATCGTAAAGGGTCATAAAGGGTCATAAGAGGTCATGGGACACAATAGCTGAGAAACATAAATGTAGGCATCATGGTCACAATTATTTGGAGACACAACATAATTGAATACTATACCCAAACAATGCAACATAACCACTACTCCTGCAGTTCTATGTGGACACTGCGAGATGAAAAAACCAAAGATAAATTCCTTATCTTTTGTTTTGGATCTCGTGGTTTCCAGTTCGAACTAGAGGAGTAGTGGTTGTGTTGCATCATCTGGATATAGCATTCAATTATGTCATGTCTCCAAACCATGATGCCTACATTTATGTTTCTTAGCTGTTGTGAAACCTACATTTATGTTTTGTAGCTCTCATATTTATTTGCATGTTCTTTGTATTTTGCTTCTCTCTCTCGCATCGAAAATAAGATTTTCCCACTTTGAATTGAGAATGCGGGTGCAACACAAGCAGAATATGTATGGATAGCAGGTGGAGCTAAGAAGACACAACACATTTACATTTTTTTAATAGGTCAACATTATAATGTTCGCAATGGTCTATAACTTAAAATACATAATTAAAGACCTCTATAAAAAATCCAAACTTGTTGGGTCTTTTAGCTCCACCTACTATCTGTGCATATGAATTGAAATTGCATATTGAATAGGAAACTCCTTCTGCATTGCTTGAAACCAAGAGACAGTCATAGTTAACTTCTAAAATCATTATTGAACTTTTGTTATTATTAAAAAGTACACTAGTCTCCTTTGTTTCTTGTACACCATCTCTATCGGCAAGTTTCTTCATGGATGGCCTCGACTTTCTTCCCCACTACAACTGTAACCACTTTTCATTCTTCTACAGTCATTACTATCTTCTCTATTGATCAGACCTCCACTATGATTTCTCTGATGAAAATTTCCAAATTCACTGTTTGGTATTCCTTCATCTCCCCTCAACTCCATCACTTATGTGTATGGCTTCTCTCCCTCACATCAAAAATAAGATTTTTTCCACTCTGAATTGAGAATGTGTGTGCAAAACAAATAGAATATGAATGGATAGAAGATGGAGTTGAAAAAACACAACACATTTACATTTTTTTAATAGGTCAAAATTTCAATGTTCTTGATGGTCTATAACTGAAAATACACAATTAAAGACCTCTATAAAAAATGAAACCCTGTTGAGGAAAATCCATTTAAATTTTCACTAAAGGTGGAACCATGGACTTAACTCAAACCCAACCATGATGAACTCAACTCCACCCCCTATGCTTATAAAAATATATAAAAGGAAGACCAAAATCAGGAGAAATCAATCCACAAATTTGAGAATTGCATCAAACCTCTTGAGTTTTTAAGCTAGAAAGGCATTTTAGGCTATTTTGAGCATAGTTTTAATTGGAATTTACTTAATTATCTTAATCATCTCATCATTTTCTTGTTTTAAGGATGTCACTAATGGAGGCTTGCTGAGAGGTTATCATTAGCATACTTAAAAAGAGATCCATAAGGTGTTTATTGGTTTTATTTGCACTAAATAACTCATCAATTGTGGTAATTTAGTTTATTTGATCATTTATTATCAAGCTAACTCTGTGAATGTACTTTCCATAGTACACAAAATGTCACACATCATGGGGCTTTAGGCCTCAAATCATTTATTTTTTGGAAAATTGCTGGATTTTTGGTAATTTCCCTATTTTGTTCTCTATTTTTTAGGTGACACTGTACATCTGAGAGTTCATGTTGCACGTTAAAATAATTTTTTTGCGCATTCAAGGTCTAAAGATGCATGTTTGAGATAAAGTTGTGTGCCTTTACACGGAGAAGTTTTGGATTTGATATTTCAACTATTTTGTCTCTTATTCTTTTTGCGTGTTTAGCCTGACTCTGGAGCACATTCCAATTCATCTTGTTGTGTGTTCAATACTTTATTTATGTGCATTTTCTAGTTGAAATAACACATTGAATTTCTCTATCTGTGCATTTTATTTATTCTGCTGCGTATTCTAGCATTTAGCAGGGCATTTAAGCATTTCTATTGTGTGTTTGATTGTTTTAATAGTTTGCAAAATATGACTGTCAAAAATGCATTTCTTGTGTTTTTCTAATGACTGGTCATAAAAAAGTAAAAAATCCAAAGAGAAGAAAATGAGGAGAAAGCCTTAGCAAAGAGGATAAAAAATGAAAACATAACACATATCAAGCACGTTTTGGAGGATTCCTAGCAAGAAGGTAAGGCTTACGAACATTATTTACAAGTTGTAAACGCTTATAAATCAAAGTTTGTATCCTTAAATTGTATTTATATGCCTTAATCAATTTTTAGTTAAATTTTAAAAATAAGGCTTAAAATTCATTTTTGTGGATTTTTCTTCATTTTTCTTGGTTGTGTTGACTAACTATTTCGAAGAAGAGGCAAAGGAGCTAGAACAATCATCACTAGGTTAGTGGAAAACATGAAAATCTTCATTAAAAATGCCCCTAGCCTTAGCTAACTTTGAAACAAGGTAAGCCTTCAAACTTTGGTCAAGTTTTCCTTAAATTTTGGCAATTTCACTTAAATCTAGTAATTAGAACAACCTCTTGTTGTTTGAGAAAGTTGGTAATAGGCTTATGCTCTTCAATTTTTAAGTGAATTAAAATGCCAAACCTACCAAATTTCTTGATTAAGGCTAAGGAATAATTAAGCACATAAATCAAAAACCCCTTATTTGTGGAGGAGAGTAGAAATACTTGATTCCCATTAGTTAGAGGGTTTGGTAAATTTAACCTTGTTAATTGTTCTTGGGAGGCAAGAATAGAAGGAATATGCTCTTCACCTTTTGGTGAATCAAACTCCCAAACCTATCTCTTAACTCCATTTATTCTCTTTAAAATGAATATGCTAGAAACTTAGTGGGATCACCTCCTGAGATTTTCCTTAACGAGGTCAGTGAGAGGGACAACCCAAAGTGGGATACAATTGCCTTTACCACAATAATCCATCCCACTATAAAAAGAAATGCATTCTTCCTTATTGGGGTGTATGACAAAAGGATATTGTATCATCGAAAAATGGAAGAACTTCCATTTATGCTGGGTTTAGCCCTTTAAGTAAGTGGTTTGGGGTCATGTCAGACACCTTGATGGATCTATAGCTTGATTCTATCTTTTTCCCCTGTTCTACTCCTATTTTCACCTCTTTTCAACTTATTTTTGGCATCTTGACCTGAAACCTTGAGATTCTTGACCTGAGGGTCAATGTCCACCTTCTGGGTCAAGGTCAACCTTGACCTTAACCTAGGTCAGAGTCGACCTCGACCCTTACCTTGGGTCTAGATTTCAAAATCCAAAAGTTTCTGGATGTCAGGTTTTGGAAAGTTTTATTTCCCGCTTCTAGGTTGGCTATTTTGGATTTCAAAATGGTAAACTCATGAATTATATTTGTATGCACTCTAAAATGGTCACCTAGAATTTGGGCCCCCATTCAGAAATTTATTAAATCCCTGAATCAATATTTTCAAAAATCAATATTTTCAAAAATCAACATTTTTCAAATTATATCAATTTCCTTGATCAAATCCTTTTATCATTTCTGATTATTTGCCTTGGGCTAACCATTTTATCCTAATGTCTTTATTTATTAAAAGGAATATTTCCTCCCCTTTTAATAAATAAAAAGCCCCCACTTTTCCTCTTATCCTAAGTTGCACAAATAAAGAATTATTCTTGTTTTATAAAAAGAAGAAAAGCACTTTTTGTCTCATATGGACACAAAAGTCAACTCTTATTTTCTCATTGGAGGATATTTGTGCACATGGATTGCTCCTCTTTCAAGCTCCACCCTTGATTAAATATTTTTCCTCTTAATCTCCATGGTCCATTCTTTCTCATTTCCTATAAAAGAAGAGCTATCTTCCTCATTTGCATATCAATCTTTTATGCTAATGTTATGTTGAAGGTTTTCTAGGTCACTTTGGAGCTTTTGAAGATTTGGAGCATTCTTGGATTTTGCATCTACATGTTATTCTAGTTTCATTTCTTGCATTCTAGTTTCATTTATCATGGCATTCATAGCTTCATATTTAGCTTAGTTTCCTTTATGCTTTAGAATACTTCATCTAGTTTAACTAGGAGGCTTTGTAATACTTGTTCTTTCATTTTCATAGCTTAGCTTGCATAGCTTACATTTTCATTCATAGTATAGCATTGCATTGCATCTCATTTTCATTCTTGGGGATATTGGCATTCTTTCCCTTGTCTTCATTTGAATCTCTCATTGTGTGGTTGACTAGCAAGGTCATTAAGTTTAATAGCTCTAGCTGAGAGTAATCAAATAATCTTGCAACTCCATACATAGGGAGCTCTAGGTCACTTTCTAAGATTTCCCATTCATAGCTTCCCTTGGATATAATGACTTAGAGAAGTGCACTATTTGAGGTGTACATTTTTTGCACCCACTGTTCAAGAACACCAATACACCAATACACAAATGGTATTCAAGAAGGTGTTACCTTTGGTGACATCAAAGCTTCTACCTCAAGGCCTAAAAAATATGATTGGTGCAACCATCCCAGCCAGGATTTAGATATGGACTCACATTAGTATGACTGGGAGACTCTTTCTGATTGTTCTATAGTTGACATGGACATTGATGTTGTCCATACATATGGTTCCCAACCCAAGGTAGCTAACGAGTCTAGTGTAGGACTAGAAGATTGGAATCCATGAGTCACTTTAGTGGACGATGCTTTGCTTAGTAGGATAAGTCCTGATTTGGGTACCTTAGAGGGATACTTGATGAATCCTAACTTTGCAATCACCAGAGATGATACCATTCGCATACACACTATTGAACCAGTCATTAACCTACCCCTTGCCAATCCTCACTTATTTGATTGGTCTCAGCACTATCAAGAGCCTCAACTCCTAACTTTTCAAAATGACTATGAGATAGCAAGCTACCTAAATTCCCTTGAACCTATAGTCTCTTCCACCAACGAACTAGCTACAAGTATGATAGAACCAGATATCAAGTACCTTAGTCGCAAAATGAAAAGAAAAGAAAAAAAGAATAAGAGTTCTAATGGAAAAAACCACTATGTGGCGGTGTTAGAACCTAAAAAAGTAAAAATAAAGGACATATTCGAAGGTGACAACCTCTCTGAGGCACCTAAGGATGAGGCACTTGATCATCTTCCAAGTTACTTTCAAGATAAGTCTTCAGTACTTGTTGAGCCTACATAGCCAGTTAATCTGAATACACTAGAGGCTCCACAAATTTTGCATTTAGCTCAGTCTCTATCAACACAAGAAAAAGGGGCATATACCAAGTTCCTACAAAGAAAGAAAATTAAATTTTCTTGGACTTATTCAGACATGCCAGGATTGGACACTAGTCTCATTATGCATCACTTTTCCATAGCTCCGGGTATCAAACCAGTAGAACAAAAATTGAGGAAAATGCATCCTCACATAGCTCTTCTTGTCAAAGCTGAATTAGAGAAGCTCCTCAGTGCAGGATTTATAAGAGCCATTGATTATGTTGAATGGATATCCAATATTGTACCAGTTCCAAAACATGACAAGTCCATTTGTGTTTCCATAGACTTTAGAGATTTAATAAAGCATGCCCAAAGGATGATTTTCCACTTCCAAACATAGACATGATAGTGGACATGACCGCAGGCTATGAGATCTATTCTTTGATGGATAGTTTTTCTAGGTATAATCAAATCAAAATAGCTCTTGAAGACCAAGAGAAAATTGCATTCACTTGTACATGGGGAACCTATTGCTGGAACGTCATGCCATTTGGATTAAAAAATGCTAGAGCTACATATCAAAGAGCTATGACTACTATCTTCCATGACATGATGCATAAGAATATGGAGGACTATGTGGATGACACCTTGGAAAAATCTAAAAAAAGGGGTACACACCTTGCTGATTTGGAAGTAATTCTAGATCGTATGGAATAGTTTCAATTGAGGTTAAATCCCAAAAACTATGCATTTGGAGTTACCTCTAGAAAACTCCTAGGATTTATCATCTTACCTAAAGGAATAGAGGTGGACCTAGAAAAAGTTCAAGCAATAATGGATATGCCACCTATTAAAAATATCAGTCAAATGAGATGTCTTCAAGGATGCCTTCAATCTATAAGGAGGTTTATTTCACAACTGGTTGATAGAGCTCAACCCAAACTTTGCATAAAGGGATTAAATGTGTCTGGAATGAGGAATGTCAACAAAGCATGCACCAAATAAAAGAATACTTGGCTAATCCTCCAATATTAATGCCTCCTATCCCAGGAAAACAACTTATATTATATGTCTCAGCAATAGAATCTTCCCTGGGGGCATTATTGGCTCAACTTGATGATACTAGAAAAGAAAGAGCCATATATTATATCAGTCATACTCTTGTGTCATATGAGGTCAACTACACTAGTATTGAAAAATCTTTCCTAGCGGTGGTGTTTGCTTCCCAAAAATTGTGACATTACATGCTTGCGTATACAATGCACCTCATTGCAAAAATTGATCCTCTAAAATACTTGCTTGGTAAGGCTACTCTCATGGGTAGACTTGCTAAATGGATGATAATTCTTTCAGAGTTTGACATAGAGTATGTTGAGCATAAGGCTATAAAAGGACAAGCCATAGCTGACCAATTGGCTGATTTTCCAATTAGAGATAAGACACCAATTCAAGTTGAGTTTCCAGATGAGCACATAGTATACATGACTGCAAGAACATGGAAGATGTCCTTTGATGGTTCTTTTATGCAAAATGGTTCAGGTGCAGGAGTGTTGTTTCTTTCTCCTCATGGGTACACAATTCCTAAGTCCTACAAACTATTTCTCCCATGCAAAAATAACATTGTTGAGTATGAGGCCTTGACAAATGGACTAAAAATGGCTATAGAATGGGGAATCATGGAGCTGCACATTTATGGGGATTCACAATTGATAGTCAACCAAGTTAATGAAGAATACCAACCCAAAGATGAAAAGCTAGTACCCTATAAGAAAATGGTTGATTCATTGCAATGATACTTCACCTTTGTTACATTTCAAAAAATCCCCAGAGTAGAGAATAAAGCAGCTGACACTATGGCTACATTGGCTTCACTTCTTCATCTAGAACAACATGAGTCCCAATTTGAATTCCTAGTAGAAGAGCTACGTTACCCTATCTATGACTCTAAAAAAAGCCAAGTTGTTTGTACCCTCATTGGTCATGAGTCTTCTCATTATGGTGCCATATATTCATACCTCTGTGATGGTACTATTCCTGAAACCTTCAACTGATCCAAATGAAGAAACCTAATTTGAAATGCCTCTCATCACACCCTTATCTCTGGTGATCTGTATAGGAGGGGTTTAGATGGGACACTTCTTAGGTGTTTGGAGAAAGATGAGTCCCACCAAGCACTAGTTGACATTCATGAGGGCATTTTTGGAGGACATTCTAATGGTCTTTCCATGGCTCAATGGTTTCTTAGGGCCGGGTACTATTTGCCTACCATGCAGACAGAGGCAGTAGCTTTTGCCAAATCTTGTGAAAAGTGTCAGAAACATGGAAACCTGATACATGCTCTAGGCAGGGAGCTTATTCCTTCTATTTCTCATTGGCCATTTCAGCGCTAGGCCTTTCACCTTGTTGGGCAGATTCACCCCAACTCATCAAGTGGACACAAATTTATTATCACTGCTACTGATTACTTTACCAAATGGGTAGAAGCTATCCCACTTTCTATTGCCTCAGGCAAGACAGTTTCTTTGTTTATTTTAAATCATATCATCTGTCAATATGGAGTACCATCTGAGATCATCACTAATAATGGGAGTCAATTTAAAAACAAGGACCTTAAACATCTTTGTAAGAAATTCAAGATAAAACAACATTGGTCCTCCATTTACTTCCCACAAGGAAATGGACAAGCAGAGGCTTCAAATAAGACCATTCTCAAAATCCTCCATAGAACAGTTCACAAGAATGGTAGAGATTGGCATTTACAGATAAATCCAGCTTTGTGGGCCTATAGAATGAGTATTCATACTCCAACAGGGGCTACACCTTTTTCCCTCACTTATGGTGCTGAAGTAGTGTTACCTTTAGAGGTAGAGATCCCTTCACTTAGAGTCTCTCTCAAAGGTTTAGTGACAGATGAAGACTACCATGCCATGAGGTTACAAGAACTGGAACTTCTAGATGAGAAATAAAAAACATATTTTGATTACATGAGAGTTTACCAAAAGCGTATGTCCAAAGCATTCAACAAGAAGGTTCACCCTAGAGAATTTCAAGTGGGGGATCTTGTCCTATGAGAAAACCCTAAGAACCAACAACATAGAGAACAAAAAGAGAAGTTTGAACCTAATTGGCTTGGACCATACATTATCATTATTTCTTTTGGTACAGGTGCTTATTTACTATCTGACCTAGAGGGAGAACACCTCCCTGATCCTATCAATGTGTTGCACCTAAAGAAGTTCTATCCATGATGCCTATTTTGTCTGGGGGTGTCCTTTGTACATACTTATTGATCCTGCAAAAATTCCAAAAAAATTAGTATATGATGCTAAAAAAATCCTTAAATGCATATAAAGTCTTGAAAAAATACAAAAAAAAAAATTCAAAAATTCAAAAAAAATTCAAAAAGAAAAAAGAAAAAGTGCCTTGGTAGCAAAAACACAAAAAAATCAAAAAATCAAAAAATCTCCAAGTGGTGAAAACCTAGAAATAGGCGCTGCTTGAGGCCTTTGTACCTTTGTCTTTTAGCATGCTTTCTCAACACTTAGCCTTTCTCCATCATGCCTTGACCTTGTTTCCTTGGTTTGGAATTGGTCTTTGTCTCTGTCTAGGGGGCATAGCTGTGTTAGCTTTGGTCTCTAGGATGCGTTGGTCTTTAAGACATCATGCAAATGGTTTTTTTTTTCAACACCACCCCAATAATTTTTTTCAAAACTACCCTAGCATCAAGTGTTTCTCAACACTTATCAAATATCTTACCCACAGTCTAGCATGATATGATATTTCTCACTGGCAGATGTGATACTCAAAGTTTGACTCTATGACCTACACACACGCACTTAAACACTCGACTCGTTGAGACTTGTTTGACTTTATTTCTTTATGTGCTATCTATGATGATTTCTTTGATGAGTGTTATTTTCCCTAAGAAGTTTTCAATGATGCATAGCTAGAAGACTGAGGGTATGAGGGCATATTTTGTTGATTTTTTTTCTTGTGGGTATATTTTTTTGGTTCTCAATATCATTAGCAATTATGCTTGTTCCACTTGACATGGGATCTATAGGGTATTATCCTTGACTATTTTTACAAGTGCATACTTATAGTCATCTTGACTTTCCTTGTGTCTTAATGCGAGTATAATCTTTCCATATCAAATTTAGGTAATCTCACTACATTAGTCATCTTGACCTATATGTCTTTGGTGCCTAGGTGAGATTTTCACATTTCTATCTGATATAGATCGTATTCATATACCCATAGTCATACTAGTGTGTATTGTATGATCTTGTGATGCTACCAATAAAGCTCGATGATGATTATTAGATGTCTATTGGCATTGTGACCTTTCAAGTCAACCACTTTCATCATAGTTTGCATTTATAGGTTCATGTTAGATTAGTTTTTCATTTTGTACATGGAGAGAGCTCTCCTTTTATCTTTCATGGACTAGTTGGTCAACTATGCTCACCTTTCCTTTTCTTGATCATGTCTTTCACTTCCTTGTCTTTCACATCATGTCCTTTTCCTATCATCACAAGGGGTTAACCTTTTTACCCCCTTTTATAGCATTTTGACTTTTTGACCTAATTTTCAAAAACACCTCAAAATTGCATGAAAATTGCAGCCCTACCTAATTTTGACGTCCTGGATCCATTTTCAGACTCAAAATTGAAATTTGAGTTCATCTTGATAGTCAAAATCATGTTTCAAAATTTCTCCTTCTTCTATGCAGTTGGTTGACCATTTGAGGCCTGATCCTTTGATCTTCGTTGGGGCATCTTCATTTCTTCACCCCCATCTCTTTCAACCTATTAGTTATCCTAATTATCCCATTCCTTGATCATGATTTCTAGTTACTTGATCAAGTTTATTAATTTCCTATTTTCCTCTATTTGATTTCAATTTTGATTCCGAGGGGGTAGTACCTATCAACTTTAATCTTTGATTCAGCTTATCAATCATCTTTGCTTGAGATTCTTATCTCTTATTTTGGGACTTGATTATCACTTAACAGAAATGGTGTTGGTCTTGTCTATCATCTTATGCTTATGCTTGTCCTGATATGTTCCCATTCATCGAACACATGTTTGGATTGTTTTGTGATCCCAAATTGATCTCACATTTCAATTCCATTCTTTGACTGCATGTGATCCCAAATCGATCTCACATTAGTCAAAGAGGGGAAAATGTATGCACCCTAAAATGGTTGCCTAGACTTTGGGCCCCCATTCAATAATTTATTAAATCCCTGAATCAATATTTTCAAAAATCAACATTTTTCAAATTATATCAATTTCCTTGATCAAATCCTTTTATCATTTTTTATTATTTTCCTTAGGCTAACCATTTTATCCTAAAGTCTTTATTTATTAAAAGGAATATTTCCTCCCCTTTTAAAAAATTAAAAGCCCCCACTTTTCCTCTTATCCTAAGTTGCACAAATAAAGCATTATTCTTATTTTATAAGAAAAGAAGAAAAGCACTTTTTGTCTCATATGGACACAAAAGTCAACTCTTATTTTCTCATTGGAGGATATTTGTGCACATGGATTGCTCCTCTTTCAAGCTCCACCCTTGATTAAATATTTTCCCTCTTAATCTCCATGGTCCATTCTTTCTCATTTCCTATAAAAGAAGAGCTCTCTTCCTCATTTGCATATCAATATTTTATGCTAATGTTATGCTGAAGGTTTTCTATGTCACTTTGGAGCTTTTGAAGATTTGGAGCATTCTTGGCTTTTGCATCTACATGTTATTCTAGTTTTATTTCTTGCATTCTAGTTTCATTTATCATGGCATTCATAGCTTCATATTTAGCTTAGTTTCCTTTATGCTTTATAATACTTCATCTAGTTTAACTAGGAGACTTTGTAATACTTGTTCTTTCATTTTCATAGCTTAGCTTGCATAGCTAGCATTTTCATTCATAGTATAGCATTGCATTTCATCTCATTTTTATTCTTGGGGATATTGGCATTCTTTCCCTTGTCTTTATTTGAATCTCTCATTGTGTGGTTGACTAGCAAGGTCATTAAGTTTAATAGCTCTAGCTGAGAGTAATCAAATAATCTTGCAACTCCATACATAGGGAGATCTAGGTCACTTTCTAAGGTTTCTCATTCATAGATTCCCTTGGATATAATGACTTAGAGAAGTGCACTATTTGAGGTGTACAATATTTAATCTAGGTCCATTTCTAGGGGTTAAGGTTTAAATGGGAATTTATTTCTCCTATGTCAGCCTCTCTAGAAGTTTTTTCCCTAGACTTGTATAAAAGGAAGCCTTCCTCTCTCATTTTCACATCCATTATTCATCAAGCACTCTCAAGGAGATATCCATCAATCAAGTGTACAATCAAGAAAGATCAAGCAAGAATTCTCAATCAAGGAAGCATTCAAGAAATCATCCACATTCAAGCATTCACGTTCTCCATTGAAGATCAAGGATTCAAGAATTCAAGCCTTTGAAGGGATTTGGTTCAAGCATTCAAGATTGATCATTCAAACGCTAGATCTATCCATCATGGTGGTGTGATCTTCCTTCAAGATCCTTTGTTCATCTTCAAGATCAATTCATTCTCCCTTCAATTTGGATTCCAAGCATACAATCATGGAGGTTTTGATTTACATTTATGGTTTTTATTGTTTAGTCCAAGATTTCATATCAACATACTTGTTTACATTGCAAATACAATTGCATATCTATTGAATACCATAGCTTTGTTGTTAGATATATTTCTACTACTCGCTAGCATTATCTATTTCAATTCTACTATTAAGGTTGATTCCAAACTTGGGTTTGACCAAGGCAAAACCCTTCATCCAAACAATAAAAACCTTTTTCTTCTAGGTAAAGGTGCAAGACAGTGAATCATGGTTCAGATATGAGTACCCTTTTTGGTGAACTTTCAGGATCGGTGAACAAAATTTTTGTCAAAGTAGTGCAGGTCAAGGTCAAATTTTAGGGGTAAGATTGTACCCCGGGGTAAGATCTTACCCCTATCTTGGGTCAAGGTCGACCTTGCTCAAAAAAGAAGGTTTCTAGGTTTTCTCTGTTTCTATGTTCCCAGGCCGGATCTAGTTGCAGAATTCCTTGAAACTGAATACCAACACAAGAAAACAACATTTTTTGGATCTGTCATATTTTGAGGTTAGTATTTGGCTTCAATTCAATTAATATTTCAATACATACTTTCTATAACATAATATAAGGTTTTCTCCTTTCTTCATATTATCCATCGATTGATTGATTTGTGCATTAATCACTTCCTTGTGGTTAATCAAATTGGATCTTTCCTTTGGGAATTTGGGTTAAGAAGAAGATCTCACATCCCCCTCCATCACACACAATTATATATCATTATATTTTGGTGCTATTCCCTTCCAATACTATACATTTTGGTGAACCCGCGATAGACAACTCTTTCTTTTTTGGTGTTAGATTATCCTTTTCAAAAAAAAATCTATATATTCTACAAAATACAAAAATATTTCTTACATTTCATTTACTATGAAGATCTTTAAGATGCTTTGGTGCATGGTTATTTTTCTTATTATTCTCCTCCTAGCATCTCTTTATCATACATATGATGTTTATGAGAGTATCATCCATTTCATTGAGTTTGTCACTCTTCATGTTTCACTTTCCTATTGTATTGTAAGATTGACTAATACTAGTTTTCCCACTTTCAAAACTTTCATTAAAGATTAATGTGGCAGACTTGTCACTCTTTTGGATTATGTGAATAATTTAGTAGATGATACACCATCTCCTAATCTTCCTAATCCTACTCCTATCCTTCCTAATATAGTTCCTAATCTTCCTAATCCTAATCCTATCCTTCCTAATTCAATTCCTAACATTCCTAACATGCTTAATTCTCCATCTTCTAATCCTAGTTCTTCCCATACTTATAATGGGATTCAAACTATAGCTCATGATGTAGATGTGCAAGATTTATTTGATTTACCTTCTCCTCTGGTTCATGATGATATTAAAGGAAAGGGTAAAGAAACTTCTTCTAAACCTATCATTCCACCTTACATGACCTTCTCTCATCATCACGATAAACAATCACCTCTTGTAGAAGCTTTACAAGAAATGTATACTACAGGATATAATATGATGGCTAAACAAGGTTATAAAGGATTAGGGCTTGGTGTTAATCAACATGGTATTAAATATCCAGTTCATATATCCCTAACCAATATAGGCATGATCTTGGTTTTTCACAATCTTAATTTAAGGTGGTTGATTTTGATCATTGTCCTCCTCTTCAACTTCTCCTTCCAACATCTACCTTAGATTACCTTGATATGCTTCAAGATGTGGCTAAAAAGGTGTATGTTCAGTTAATGAATTCCAAGAAATAAATCTTTAAACCTATGCTGAAAGATGCTCTCTCCAAGTACAAATGTCCTTTTCACTATATAGTAATACACATTTACTTGTTGATTGTGCGCATTTCAAGATGTATGTTAGAGAAGGAGCTACTTTAGGATTTATATCCCACTCTCTTGCAATCTTACAATTCCTTCATAATTTTTATGAGGGGTATCCCCTTGACTTTTCCATAATGTAGATCTTTTATTTCTCTTGTCTCTCGACTGGGGGGCAAGAGGTATTTTATCCAGTCTTCTAGGATCCATTATGCTCTTACAATATATTTTATCTTGAGCTTAATTGGTATTCTTTCAATCTTCAATTCCTATGGTTTCATGTTATGATCATAACCATCCATACCTCATCTTATAATATTTAATATACCTTTTCATGATGACACTTGTTTTACAAAGGTATCCCTTGCTTCCAACCCTGGGGGGCAAGGTTTTTCCTTCTTTCTCTTTGTCTAGGGATCTACTTTCCTTAGCTTAGTGGCATTTATTTATTTTGCAACCTTATTTCATATTACCAGACTGAGGTTTTGGCTATGGATATCCTTTTATGTGAGAGTTTGTTGTCCTAGGTCATCACCTCTTCTTTATTTCATATATTATGTTCTTTATAAACTCTTTCCCTTGTTGTAGGATTAGAGTTTGACTCCTTCAATTAAATACTCCTCTTCCTCTTGATTATAGGGAGCTAGATGATTGAATCTTTTCTTCTCTTTGATGATATTTTTTCTAAAGCACTCCTCTATGGTGGGGGTCTTGCTGATAAGATCTCTTTCTCTTCGAGGGTCCTTTTTCCATAATTCACATATCCTTTTTCATGATTCTCTATGCTCTTGGATGTGAGGGTCAATACCCTTCACTGAGAACATTGTGTACATTGTTGTTAAACATGATATCTCTTTACTTTTTGAAGTAGGTATCCTCCTTTCTCTTCCTTATCTTGGCTAGCAAGTAGCCACCCTAAGGAGGGGGGCATTTATAGGGTCTCCCTTATGCTATAGTTTACATTTTCAATATGCTAAATCCTTGAAAGGTAACACACATAAGTTACTAAATCCTGAAGAGATGCGCATTTTTCAATTTTCAATATGGTAAATCTTCCGAAGGTAATGCACATAAGTTGCTAAATCCTAAGGAGACACACATATTATATTCCATAGTGATACAAGAAGGTGGATCTATGGGTATTCCAAAAGCCTTCATAAGATGCATTACAGTTTCAAAGCACAATTTTTGGGTGAAATATCAAGTTTTTCTACCTGTTGGGCTCACCTTCCTTGGTGATTCATGGTAAGGTGGGCATCTTACTGGGTGAGGTAATAACTCTTTTCCCTTTTCTCTCTTTTTCACTTTCATGCTAGTAGGATTAGATCATGAAGCTATGTTATTTATAGTGTTTCTCTTGTCTTTCTTTTGTAATCATTTTATTCTCTTATGATATCTTTCCAAATATGATATTAGTACAGGAAGCATTTCTTAGCAAGGTTTCCTTTTCTAGTTGATTTGTGTTTGTACTAACCCCTCTTTTTGTGTCTTTTAGCTTTGTCTTTATTTTTCTTTTCTTTCACATCCTCATGCATGTATGTTGAGTTAGAATCCTTAGCTTTGGGGCTCATGTCCTTAACTAAGTGTTATTCTATCTTGTTGCAAATCCACTTGGATATTTCTTCTCCTTTACCAAGAGTTTTCATTGAATCCATACTCTTGCTAAATTGGGGGCTAAATGTATCATCATAAAATGGAAGCACTTCCATTTAGGATGGGTTTAGCCCTTTGGGTAAGTGGTTTGGGGTCATTTCAAATGCCTTGATGGATCTCTAGCTTTATTCTAGCTTTTTTCCCCTATTCTACTCCTATTTTCACCTCTTTTCAGCCTATTTTTGGCATGTTGACCTAAAACCCTGGGATTCTTGATCTCAGGGTCAAGGTCGACCTTCCAGGTCAAGGTTGACCTTGACCTTGACCTAGGTTAGAGTTGACCTCAACCATGACCTTGGGTCTAGATTTCAAAATCTAGAAGATTCTGGATGTCGAGTTTCGAAAAGTTTTATTTCCCACTTTCGGGTCGGCTGTTTCGGATTTCAGAATAGTAAACTCTTAAATTATATTTAATCTAGGTCCATTTCTAGGGGTTAAGGTTTAAATGGTAATTCAATGCTCCTATGTCACCCAATCTAGAATTTTGTGCCCTAGACTTGTATAAAAGGAAGCCTTCGTCTCTCACTTTCACATCCATTATTCATCAAGCACTCTCAAGGATATATCCTTCAATCAAGTGTACAATCAAGCAAGATCAAACAAGAATTCTCAATCAAGGAAGCATTCAAGAAATCATCCACATTCAAGCATTCAGTTTCTCCATTAAAGATCAAGGATTCAAGCATTCAAGATTGATCATTCAAACCCTAGCTCTATCCATCATGGTGGTGTTATCTTCCTTCAAGATCCTTTATTTATCTTCAAGATCAATTCATTCTCCCTTCAAGGTGGATTCCAAGCATACAATCATGGAGTTTTTGACATTCTCTATTTCAATTCCATTATTAAGGTTGATTCCAATTGGGATTTGACCAAGGAAAAATCCCTCATCCAAACAACAAAACCCCTTTCCTTGTAGATACAGGTGTGGGGCAGTGAATCATAGTTCATATCTAAGTACCCTTTTCAAGAAACTTTCAGGATCTGCGAACAGAATTTCTGTCAGAGTAGTGTAGGTCAAGGTCAACTTTTAGGGGTAAGATTATGCCTCGAGGTAAGATCTTACCCATCTTGGGTCAAGGTTGACCTTTCTCAGAAAAGAAGAAGGTTTTTGGGTTTTGTCTATTTTTGTGATTCCAGGCCAAATCCAATTGCAGAATTCCCCGAAATTGGATACAAACACCAGAAAACAACATTTTTTGGATCTATCATATTTTGAGGTTAGTATTTGTCTTCAATTCAATTAATATTTCAATACAAACTTTCTATAATGGAATATAAGGTTTTCTCCTTTCTTCATATTCTCCATCGATTGATTCATTTGTGCATTAAACACTTCCTTGTGGTTAATCAATTTGGATCTTCCCTTTGGGAATTTGGGTTAAGAAGAAGATCTTACATCCCCCTCCACCACACACAATTATATATCATTACATTTTGGTGCTATTCCCTTCCAATACTATACAAATATTAAATCTCAAACTTCCCCAAGTAGTCCTTCGGGATTGCGCAAAACTCTAACATACCAAGGGTGGGAAGCCCCTTATTTTTGGGGGATGAAACTTGATATCTCTTTTAAATGGAATCCATTGTTAGTACCTAGTTAATCTATAAAATCCTACCTTGTAAATCCATTCTTACGAACCAATTTGACAACTAGGTAGATTGCTTGAAGTTGATTATTGTAAAAACCGATGATAAAGTTCAAATATTTCAAACACTTTGTGTGTAGATGGTTAAAAAGAATAAGTGTATGTGTGGTTTCTTTATTTTAAGATACATACAACAAGGAAGAAAAATCCATTTGCAAAATTATCATATATTTTAATATCTTCTTAAAAAGAACAGTCACCAAGTTTGGGGGAAAACAATTTCAATTCAAACCTTTGTTGATGTCAGTTTCTACATGATCTCACAAATTTAAACTATCTTTACAAGAAGATGGAAATTACATAACCGAGGAGGTCCCTAAATTTTTATTTCAAACTCCTTTTCGTGAAACCCTAGAACAAGAGGATAGTCTTCCAAACCTGTTTAAAGAAAGAGACAATCCAATGGATGGAAACGCAACATTTTATGACTATCTTCATGGGGGAAACAATGAAGAACAAGGAGAAACAAAGAAAGGAAAAACTAACCAATAAAACCAAGGGCCTAAAGAGACAATCAAAAATAAATCCAATAGGGCAGCCCAAGATCCCAAGTTCCTTGAAATTATTGAGAAACTTTTAGAAAGAAATAAGGAAAGATATTTCCTTAATCTAGCCCAATTAGGGGTAAAACTTCCTTGTGACTATGACATTGCAACATTTAAAAAGAATGAGGAAGAGGATTATCCTTTAGGTACTATTAATAAACAACTGAAAATGTTTCAAGCACAAATTGATAGAATGAAGAAAGCGGTCGAACCAAAGCCCTTTTCCATTGAGGCTTTATACCCATTTCCATTTGATAAGATCTTGGTTATGGCACCTTTCCCACTTAACATGGTCTTTCCTAAATATGATAAATACATGGGTAATTAGACCCACAAGACCATCTTAGAGAATTTTCTACCCTAAGTATATAATTCATGCATGATACTACCTATTTAATGAGGCTATTTCCAAGAAGCCTAAGAGGCCAAGCAATGGAGTGGTTTTCCAAATTGCCACAATGAATTAAAATATTTAAAGAATTATCCTCAAAATTTGTGACTCATTATTCCTATAACATAGACCATTAAATCACCATGCTCAATCTATGCGATACCAAACAAAGAGATGGTGAGTCTTTTCTAGGGTTTCTCCAAAGATGGAGGACGGTTTGTGCACAATACCCATGAAGTATACCTGAAAAAGTAAAGATGGAGATATTTATGAATAACTTAAATATGGAGATGAACTATAGGCTCCAACTTCAATGTCCCCCCCCCCCCCACATTTGAGAAGATCATCGAAAACAAGATCAAAATTGAAGAAGTGTTGGTGAAAAGAGGTGAAATTAAAATATTCAAAGATAAAAAAACCAATACCAACACTAATAACAAAAATAACTTAACTAATTATTATAATAATAAAGGATCCAACAATTACAATGATAAACCAAGATTATGGTTGAAAACCACCAATAAGAATATTGTGAATGATGGAGTTGTGGAAGCACACAACTTAAAGGCTACTCCTTTTAATTTATCAAGCAGGTCTACTCAAACATATAATGTTAATCAAAGGACCAAAGCTCCTTTCAATAAGGACAAAAACAACCCCAACAACAATCCTTTCAACAATTTTAATATCAATAAACCTAAACCTTTTTTTCCACATATCAAAAAAGGAAATTCACATTCCTAGGTGAACCATTGGAAAATGCATTGAGAACTCTCGTGGCCAACAAAATCATTATTCTACCTGAATCAAGGCCATATGAACCTCAAGTCAAACCCACATGGTGGAATTAATCTCATCATTGTGAATATCATCGTAACAAAGGACATAAGACTAATTAATGTATGAAGTTAAAATACCTTTTCTAAGACTTAATTGATGATGGAACCATAAAGGTAGAAGGACCTCAAAATAATGAGGATAACACAGCTTTCAAAAACCCTTTCTTAAATCATGAAAAGGGGAAAACAACAAATACCAATCACATTAATAAGAGGGGTAATGAAAAGGTTAATTTTTCCCACACTTATGATAATACCATCAATGCCTTAAGTGGTTGGGAAAATACAATAAATGTGATTGTGGTAAAATAAAATCAAAAGGAAGCAACATCTAATATTGTGACTAGGGGAAAAGCATCGAAAATCACTCTATTAGGAGGTGCCCCTAGAATTTTCATACCTAATAAAACATCCCCTTCTTCAAAACAATACAATTTGGTGGACCAACTCCAAAGAACCCCTGCCCAAATTTCTATCTTAGAGTTGCTTAAACTTTCACTCACTCAAAAGGAAATTTTATAAAAAGCCCTTGTTGAAACAAATGTGCCCTTGAATTTGGATGCGGATAAGTTCCAAAATATGGTAGGTCATCTTGTTGCACCCCATTGTTTATCCTTCTCTAAGAAAGATGATATGTCCTTGAATCACCCATAAAACTGGCCATTGCATATTGAGGTTTCGATACACAAGCATAGGGTTAAGAGAGTCCTCATTGATGTGGGTGCCAGCCTAAACATATGCACTTAAGCCTTGTAAAAGCCTTAGTATTTTTGGAGGAAGCTATTGATCCTAAGAATAAAATTACCATTAAAGCTTATGATGATGAAGAAAGGGCATCTAAAGCAATCATAGTCATCCCCATCCAAGTTGGTCCAATGGAAAAAGAGACCATTTTTAAAGTCCTAGACCTCAAGTTGACCTATAATATCCTATGAGGAAAGCCATGGATCCATGAAATGTAGGCAATACCCTTGACATACCATCAACGTTTGAATTTTCCTTATATGGGACAAGAAGTCATGGTAAGTGGAGATTTGAATCCATTCCAATATTGCAATAATCTCAAACCCATAAATGACTCCTTGGTCCCCCATAATGTAGAAGGATCTATGTCAATAACAATAGAACAAGGAAAAATCTCAAAGGATCTTCCATCGTTGAAAGGAAAATAAAAGGTAGGGAAAGAAGATGTTATTGAAAATTGTCAAATTCCCACTAACTTAACAATGTCGACTAAGGGAAAGGAGAAAGTTAGTAAGGAAAGTACCCATGAAGAAGAAAAAGAAGACCAATAAAAATCCATTCAAATCTACACTGAGGATACAAATTATCAAAAAATGAATAGTATGAATCTACCCTTATCTCCAAAGTCCCATGGAAAATCCTCTAGCCTACATGTACCCCATAAATTCAATGACCATTTTGTAAGGGCTAGTACTTCCCCATCCATGGATGAAGAGGATAATGAGATTCTAAAATATCTATACAAAGATGATGAGTCAAGTGCTCATTAAAAACACATCCAAAACATTAGAATTCCTACCCACCAATATGGAAAAGGTTTCCAAATAATGCATAAAATGGGATATAAAGGACAAGGACCTTTAGGCACAAGAAATGAAAGGTTAATTAAACCCATCGAAATGTCATGGAGGGATATCAAGGATAAAACTGGATTGGAGTACCTTGAAGAAGGATATAGTCAAAAGAGACACCCGCTAATTTATGATCATTTTTTTCAATTAGGATCACAAAGTGATGAAGATTCAAATAATTGGGAATGGGATTCATTGTCAAGTGAATTAGGGCAAGAAAAAGAGGTCAATGTAATTCACACTTATTAATGCAGTCAAGCTCGATGGATCCAATTAAAAACTAACTGACCTTGTAGCCAAACCAATATACAGTGAAAAAATAAAATAACAACAATAGATCTGCAAAGTAACATAAGTCTTTATTCATGAAAACACTGATTACATGCAACGTGTCAGGCTATAAGGCCTTCTTGGTTATGGCCAATTACAATGCAAGTAACAGTCTAAAGGATCTCATAGAATCCAAATCTTTTCCACCACATCAGCATTCAGCTAGCCCATGTTTGTAATGCACATCGCATTGGTAGGCACCCAGGGAAAGATTTGAACTTGTACTCTGACTTCCAAGAAATCTTCCTATTCCTAAGCTCATAGGCTACTAACCTTCCTTCTCACCATCTAATCCCCTAAAAAAATACCCAATAATCCTATAAATACTAAATCCCAACCACAAGTCAGCTGATGAAACAATTAATCTTTACAAAAAAATATTAAATGCTAAAACATCAGTCGTCTCTCACATAGCCCTAAAAAATAAATAAACTCCCAAAGATGGCACCAACGGTCATCAGATCCACATAGAAGAATGTAACACACCATATCTAGGTCCCCACACATCCAATGGTCAATCCATAACATGATGAGTGCAACCCAAATTAAATACAGCAGTCGGCCAAGCCGATCTAACAAACCAGTCTAGTCGATAAGCAAGAACACTAAGAAATAGAGGAAATAACTGAGCACCAGTCGACTGACCATGCCAAGCATGACCCAGCAATGCAGTTATCATCGAGCACCATTGAATTGATGCCTTCAGTTACCAAGTGTTCTTCAGAGACCGAGCACCCCGATAACCACATAAACCAAGCAACCAGTCTCCCAAACCGAGAAAGAACTCCACCAAACCAAGATCAAAACTAACAATCTACCTTCAAAGACAAACATATTTTTGGTTGATACAAGATTGCCAAGAATTCAAGGATGCTCCTACATCAGACACCCCAGTTAAGAAAGATTTTCTCATAAGGAAATCAAGAACCTTTCAAGGGAATCAGAATAGGTATGTCGAATTTATTCTTCACCCATATCTCTTCTTGTCCCTCATCCAAAGTAGTCTTCACTTCATTCACTATCTCATGTAGAAAGTCCTTATGTCTTCCACTTTGTTTACCCTTCTGGTTGGCAACTGATAGCAACCAACACTAAGGACTACCGATCACATCAGTGCCTCGATAAGGTTCATCCCTTCTAGACTCCTCAACCAACTCAGTATCATCTGCATCTCTCTGTGTCACAAATTTCACCATCTGTTGTACCATCTCTACTAGTAAAACCATCTATTTCTTTATCTCAACAATCTCTTTAGAGATATCATTGTCCTTCTCCTTGAAGCTAGGCTTAACAAGAATCAGTTCATCAACCTTCTGCTCCCGAGGTTTTTCATAAGGACAACATCTGATAACTCCACATCCCTTAACCCTTGTCTCCTATAAAGGTATCATCTTATGTTGGCCTCCTTCATTCCTAACCACATAGGTATTAGCATGACCATCAAACAAAACATTCCTGTCAAACTGCCAGGTGTAATCACCTAAAAATGGGCTAACAGAACCTAGGGCCCTATTTGCCCTTAATTTGGTATGTAACCTTAATTATGCTAATTTGATCTCTGATTATTAGTATAAATTCTCAAAAATTCATTAAACCCCATCAATTCCTAGATCAAGTATTTATCACCAAAGTTCAAGCAAAAATCAAGGTTATTAACTCTAGGCCTATTTAATTTCTTAAACCCCATCAAATGTAAAGGCTAGAGTTATTAATTATGGAAAATGCATAAATATCTCCTAAATCAAACAAACACAACAAACATAACTTAAAACAAGGAGGATTGCACATGGATCAAGGATCAAGCCAAGATACATCTCAGCCACTCCTCATGGATGCATCTTGACCGCTGATTCTCTCCCAAATCTTATAAAAGAGAGCTTTCAAAGGCTTTCCCTTCTTCTAGCTCCTTAGGTTTTTGAAAGGCTTCTTTTGACACATTGCTATTTGCTTCCAATTTTAATGTTTAGACTCTCATTTTTCTCATGGATTTGAGGCTTCATGATCCATGATTATGAACTCTCATGCTTTGGAGAATTTGTGAACTAATACTTGGATTGATAGTTGTTTTCCATGATTTCAAGCTTTTATTAAGTAGAAAACACTTCAATTTGGGTTCTAATGGAAGGAATTAGGATTTCATGCTTTCATTTAGGTTATTTACATGCACTTTGAATCTCTCATTTTAGTGTAGATTGTCACTTTTTTAAGGGTTAAATCTGAGAACAACTAACCCCTATTTCATACTCGCATCAATTAGAGAGCAATAGGATGCTTTTTCTTGTTAGCATTTTCAATTGAATCTTCATTTTCCTCTAGCAAGTGATTTTATTATCCTATTGAAGTGTTGTGTTGCAGGTCATAAACTCACACACACATTTCTGGCACCCACCGTGGGGCCGAGCCCCTGATTTTCTATTTTTTTTACATTTTAGACAAATTATCGCCGTACTAAATTTGATAGAGGATCGCATTTGGTAAGATCATCCACATACAGTATTCCTAGATTGTATCTCATATTCCATGATTACATCTAGTTACAAGGTCACACTTGTTTGAAATATAGGGTCGCATCTTGCAGATTCAGATCACTTTTGGGAAATTGGATCGTATGTGGTAAATAGGGTCATTTCTAGTAAATTGGGGGGAAAATCTAGGATCACATCTGGGGAATTTTATGGCATTTTTGCATTTTCTGACACTTGATTAATTTCATTATTGATGTCTCTGGTTTTTGGCAGCTTGACTGTGGTTTTGCAGGTTTAAAATGACAGAAAATTCATAAATACTAACTTTTGTCTTTGATTTGCTTAAAGGATAAATGAACAATTATTCTTTTGTTTTCAAACACCTAATGACAATTTGATCAAATTTTGTAAATCAATTAGAGGATTATGCTCTTTTCTCCTTGAGGGAAAATTAGAAACTCAAAAATTGGCTTATATTTTGGAGTTAAGTTGAGAAATGAAGACTAACAAATTTGCATGATTATTTTTCCTTGCAAGTATTATCTTTAGATTTTGAATTTTCTAACCCTCTAATCAGCTAATGGGTGATCTTGGTGTTCTTGATTGATTTTGATAGCTTAACAAGTGTTTGCAGGATGTTTGTCCAAGACTGAAGAAGGGAAACAAAAAAACTACTAATGCTCGTTATGTAGGTTGCCTCTAAAGTAAATCGACAAAAGAATTTTGTGCTTGTTTTGTAGGAACTTAAAACAATTTGAGATCAAGTTGTGAACTGACTAGAGGATTATGCTCTTTACTCCTTGAGGGAAAAATAGAAACTTAAAAATTGGTTTTCCATTTGGCATCAAATTGGAGTAATTGAACTCTTACTATGCATGATGTGTTTGGGACTTATGATATAAGTTAGGAGATTATGTTCTTCTCCTTCTTGGAGAACCAAAAATCCTGAGCTTACTATCCCTTGTCTATTTTTTTTATCGTACACCTTTAGAGGGCCTGCCGGTTGAGGAAAATATCTCCCGAGAATGACCTAAGTGGGGACAAGTCTTTCACCGACTCTTCCACCCCACTATAAAATTTGACACTTCTTTGAGGTTAAAGCCTTGGGAGACATGATTCATCTTGTCTTGGGAGATTGATGATCAATCCCAATGACTGACTTGGATTTGGTGTAGAGCATAGCCGCTTTAATCTTGCTTCTCGAGACTACACACTTTCAGGTTCCTATAGGGTTAACAGGCTCAATCCTACTTGCGGGACTATGGGAGATGGTTGTGAATGGATGCCTTCATTAAAATCTTTTTGTTAGATGCTACTCGGATCACCCTTGAAAGGTTGCTATCACTTGTGCGAGGCAAATAGTAATTTCCCCAAGACATTCACCATATCAAGCCCCCATCGATGTTAACACTTAGCAAATATGGCCTCCAATATCCATTGCATGTTATTGGACTGTGATATTCTGAGGAGTCTTTGGGTGTGTTCCTAAGTCAGTGAACAAGTGGTTTCAATCTCTACCTAGTATAAGGAAGGTTAGGTGTGTTTTCTCTGAAAATGATTGCTTGATGTGTCTTAAATACAAACTCAGTTAATTTCCCCCAAATGAACAAGCACACAACATTTTTTTTAAGCACTTACAAACACCTGACAGTCACTGGAATCTGACAGATATGACACATTTTCTGAGAAACACTGAAATTGCAAAATTCTGGTCATCATAAGATTGCATCCGGTATTACTACGTTGCACCCTGTATCCTGGATCATATATGTTCAAAATAGGGTCGCTTCTGGTATCTACAACATTTCCTGAGTCGTATCTAGTAACCACAACATTGCCTGAGTCGTATATCATAAATCTTGGATCACATCCGATGTTCCAAATTGTTTTCTAGTCACTATTTAGGATCACATTTGGGACAAGGAGCATTTCCGTACATCTGAGAAGAAAATTTTTCACATTTCCAGATACCAATTTGGTCAATTAGTAGGTTCCTATTGCTAAAACATAGTCATTTGATGTCCAGAATGAGTTATCTTTGAGAGCATATTGTTACCTTGCATAGTTTGGATCTACATTGTCTCGTTGTGTAGTTAGTTAACCCAATCAGTCACAAATAAGTTCTCAGCTCATAAACAGGGCACTTCGACACCCTATTGACGCTCAAACTTTCAAATCCACTTGTACTTTGGTTCCCAACTCATAAGTAGGGCATTCTAACCCCATTTGACGTTGGATCCATAGAAACATTTCAAACCCACTTTTGCATCCTTGAATTCACAATCAGACATTGTAAAATTATCAGACCCACCTTTTAAAAACAAGACTCTCGTTGGTTACTCAATCCAGGCTGCATGGTTGTTACTAGAAACAAGACTTATAATTTGAAAACAAATCCATTCTTGGGAAGAAAACATAAATTCACATTGGAAATGAGAGAAACTTCAAAACCCAATCCATTACACGGTGCTACACCTAATACTACTCATACAGCAATACCCAAATCTACAAACATGGATGATGAAAAGGAATACCAATGGGATGAAACATTTCATGCACAAAACGAAGAAGCAGAACATGAGGAACAAAAACAAAAAGCCCAATATGATGATGATGATGATGTTGAGGATGATATGGTTGATGATGATGTAGACCTTATGGAAAAGGAATACAATAGAGGTTTGAGCAACAAAAGATTTCACAAAATACTTGAAAGAGCCTTGGAAGAAAACAAAGAAAAATACTTCTTAGAGCTCACTTCCTGAGGTGTGAAATTGCCCAAAGACTATGATGTGGAACAACTCAAACAAAAGGTGGATATAAGTCCTATGTCAATCCTAAATAGACAATTCCTTGCTATGAAAGCAGAAATTCAAGAACTCAAGGATGCAAAGGATAAACCAAAACAATAATATTCTTTGGAGCACATATGTCCTTTCCCTTTTGATAAAGGACTCACAATGATTCCATTTCCTAAGAATGTTACGATACCAAAATATGACAAATACATGGGAGATTTTGACCCTCAAGATCATGTGAGGGAATTTAGTACAACTAGTATGGAGTTCATGCATGAACAAACATACCTTATGAGGCTATTTCCACGAAGCCTAGGTGGACAATCTATAGAATGGTTTTCTAAATTGCCTATTGGAATCAAGACATTTGATGAGTTGGTGCAAAAATTCATACAACACTACTCCTACAACATCCAACACACCATCACCATGTTGGATTTGTGCAATACTAAATAGAAAATGGGAGAGTCATTCTTGAGTTTCCTACAATGATGGAGAAAGATATTTGCACGATATGCTAGAGAGATTCCTGAAAATGAAAAAATGGACATTTTTGTTAACAATTTGGTCCCAGAAATGAACTTTCCAATTCAATTACAAGGACCACCAAGCTTTGAAAAAATGATTGATAATGCTCTCAAGATAGAGGAAGTTCTAATCAAGAAAGGTGAAATTACCATTCACAAGGAACATAAAGACAAGTCTTATACCACCAAAGACAAGTACAAATATGCAAACAAGAACAAACATGTGGTTAATGATGGAGTGGTTGATGCTCCTAATTCAAAACCCAAACTAGAGGCTTTTAATCTAACCACAAGTCTTCAAGCAAACAAGAGTCTGACTCCTACTGAGACTCCAAAGATGAACAATACTTTCAAAAAATCTCAAAGAGAACCTTGGGCACCATGCCCTAGGAGAACATTTACTCCATTGGGAGATACTTTGGAAGTGATTATGAAATCGCTTGTGGACAATAACATTATTACAATACCAGAACCATGTAAGCCTTGGGATCCAGAAGATAAACCTAAGTGGTGGAATGATAATGACTATTGTGATTACCATCATAATAAAGGACACACCACTAATAATTGCTTAAAACTAAGACATGTTATTCAGGATCTTATTGAACAAGGGAAAGTTAAGGTAGATGGACATCACATGAATAATGATCACAAGGCATTTCAAACCCTGCTACCAAACTATGAAAAAGGAGAAACTTCTAAAAACAATAACGTTCACTACATGTACACTAATAGTGACAATGTAATCAACATGATGGAACCATGTGACTATTCCATCAACATGATCACTCTTAAAGGGGTGAAGAGCAAAGTTGAATCTACTAATGTCGTAACATGAAGCCAAGCAAGATTCACTCTTAAAGGTGTTTCAGCATCTAACATACCACCTACAACAGCAACAACTTCTAAACAAGTAGTTCCCTCTCCAAAATTCAATCTTGTGGAACAATTGCAAAAGACACCTGCATAGATATCTATCCTAGAATTGTTGAAAATTTTTCCTAGTCATAGGGAGATTCTTGATCATGCCTTATTAAGCACACATGTACCAAAAGACTTAGATGTGGATAGATTACAGGCTATGGTTAGCCACATGATTTCACCACATTACCTATCTTTTTCAAAAGAGGATGACAAGTCAACAAATCAACCACATAATCAACCCCTTCATTTAGAAGTTCTTATTCATAAACACTGAGTTAAAGATGTCTTGATAGATGGAGATGCTGGTTTGAACATTTGTACTTACAACTTGGTACAACAACTAGGTTTCTCCGAGCACACAATTGATCCTAGGAGAAAGATAATGATCAAGGCATATGATGAGGAAGAGAGATCCTCTAAAGGATTGGTTGTCTTACCCATCATAGTAGGGCCTATAGAGAAAGATTTTCTTTGTCAAGTTCTTGATTTACCCCTTTCTTAAAACATTCTTCTTGGAAGACCGTGGATACATTCAATGCAGACAATGCCTTCTACATATCATCAATGCCTAAAGTTTCCTCATAATGGAGTGGAGGTGACTATTCTAGCAGATACCACACATACTTGTAATAACCTCAGACAAACTGAAAGCATGGTTCCCCATAACAAGGAAGGGTCCCCCAATGCAGAAACATCTAAGGACATGATCTTGAGAAGCTTTTCTCAGAAGATCAATATCCAAGAAACCAACATGGGAGAGTACAAAATAAATCATGCAACATCTTTGATAGATCTATCTATATCTCCTAGGACACAAGGAATGCCCTCATCTACATCTACACCTTCAAATGGTAGTGCTTTAACTATACATGAAGGAACTGGAATGGTAAAAGAAAAAATATCCTTAGAAGAAGAGAATGAAGAAAAGGATGTCTTGCAATGGCTTTACAAAGAACCCGAAGCAGACGGGAATGTGAAGCATGTTGAGATCTCTTCGAGAAAATACGGGAAAGGATATGACCTTATGAAACAAATGGGGTACAAAGGAAAAGGACCATTGGGAAAAAATGACCAAGGACTAATGGAACCCCTACACATGGATTTTTGAAATCCCAAAGATAAGACTGGAATAGGCTTCAAAGAAGCTAGATTTCACCCTACAACAAGAAAAGGTCCAGTATTTGATACATCAAGAGATTCAGATGATGAAGAAGAAGTAGTAGGACAGCCCATTCCTTATGAAATGTTGTTAATTTTACAAGGAGACCCAGAGGCTACATTCCTTGGTTCAAATATTAGACAAGAATCAAAAGGGGAACAAGAAGATGAGCCTGATGAAGAACAAGAATGAGAACTTCTTATCATGGATACACCACATTTTGATGAAGAACCTAAAGCAATGAATCCACAAGAACCATTGCAAGAAGAAGAGAATCATGCTGATGAAGAAAATGAGGTGCCGATGACTATTGCCAACTTTTTGGGAGTCTCAGATTATAGCCAGGTGGATTCACATGAGTATGAATGGGATGTCCTTTCCGATGCAACCATGGACATAGAAATAGATGTGATACACAAGTTTGCTCCTAGAGTCTTGATGGAAGAAGGAGAAAGTTCTAATGTTAGATCACTAGAGTTAGATCCATATAACATTAACATAAACTCTAATAATAACGAATCTGACTCTAATAATCCTAACACTTATCTAGAAGAAAACTTAATAGATGATGTTTTGCATGTTATAAGTGATGATAACAATGTGGTGTTGTCTCTTGAACCATTGTATCTCTGTCCTTAATAGATCCTGACTTGATAGACTAGGATGAATCAACAGACACAAGCTTGTTATCCTTTGACAATGACTATTCCATAGCCTACTATCTTAATGCTTGTGAACCATTCCCTTCTTCCACCAGTGTAATGAGTCAAATCATGACTGAAGAGGATATCAAGTTTCTCAATCTCAAAAAGAAAAGGAAAATGAACAAGAGATCTGATGGTGAAAACCACTTAGTGGCAGTATTAGATCCTAAAAGAGAAAAAGAAAAAGATGCATCCAATGGTGAAAATCCCCTTGGGGCACCAAAGGATGGGATGCTTGATATCCTCCCAAATAATTTCCAAGAAAGGTCCTCAATTTTGATTGAACCAACACAACCCATTAATTTGGGGATGATAGAAAATCCTTAGTTACTTCACATAGCTCAATCATTGACAGAAGATGAGAAAATCCAATTCACCAATTTATTCAAAGAAAAGAAGATCAACTTCACCTGGTCTTACTCAGATATTCTTGGATTGGATACAGATTTGATTATGCACCATTTGTCTATTTCACTAGATGTGAGACTTGTCAAGCAAAAACTTAGAAAAATGAATCCACATGTGGCATTACTAGTGAAGGCAGAACTAGAAAAACTATTAAAGGATGGATTCATTAGAGAAATTGATTATGTAGAGTGGATCTCCAACATAGTTCCCATTTCAAAGGAAGACAAATCGATAAGAGTGTGCATAGATTTTAGGGATCTCAACAAAGCTTGTCCTAAAGATGATTTTCAACTCCCAAACATAGACATGATTGTGGACTTAACAATAGGTTATGAGATGTACTCCCTAATGGATGGATTTTTAGGATATAATCAGATCAAAATTGCTCCTGAGGACCAGGAGAAAACAACATTCACTTGTGTATGGGGTACATACTATTGGAATGTGATGCCATTTGGTCTTAAAAATGTAGGTGCCACATATCAGAGGGCAATGACCACAATCTTCCATGACATGATGCACAAGAATATGGAAGACTATGTTGATGATACTTTGGCAAAATCAAGGATGAGGTCTACACACATAGAGGATTTGAGGAGAATCTTTGATCGAATGGAATAGTTCCAATTAAGACTTAATCCTAAGAAGTGCGCATTTGGCGTATCATCTGGAAAACTCTTAGGATTTATAGTTTTAGCTAAGGGAATTGAGGTGGATCCTACAAAGGTGAAAGAAATCCTAGACATGAAATCACCAAAGAATATTAGTCAGATGAGAACCTTATAAGGCAAGCTACAATCTATAAGATGGTTCATATCTCAGTTGGCTGATAAAGCACAACCTTTCACAAAGTTAATGAGGAAAGGAAACACATTTACTTGGGATGCACAGTGTGAGGAGAATTTTACCCAAGTTAAGAACTATTTGATGACTCCTCCAATTCTAATGGCACCAATTTATGGAAAACCTTTGTTGCTCTACATATCAGCCACAGACACATCACTAGGTGTGCTCCTCACACAAGAAGATGAGACCAAGAAAGAATGAGCCATATACTACATCAGTAGAACATTGGTTACATATGAGCTAAACTATTCAATGATAGAAAAAGTATGCTTAGTGGTAGTGTTTTCATCTCAGAAACTGAGACACTATATGCTAGCACACAAGGTGAAAATAATGGCTAAAATTGATCCACTCAAGTACTTATTGAATAAAGAAATGCTTACAGGAAGACTGGCTAAGTGGGTTTTGATTCTAAGTGAGTTTGATATTAAATATGTGGACAGGAAGGCTATTAAAGGGCAGGTGATTGCTGATCAACTTGCCGAGACAACATTGACTGATAATAAGCCATTACTGATAGAATTTCCAGATGAATCAATTATACATCTAACAGAACATCCCTAGAAAATGTACTTTGATGGGTCCTTCACACAACAAGGATCAGGAGCTGGTTGCTTATTCATTACACCACAAGGGTATAAGATCCCAAAAGCTTATAAGATGATATTTTCATGCACCAACAATATGGCAGAATATGAAGCTCTTGTGAATGGTCTCAAGCTAGCAATAGAGTGGAAAATCATTGAATTACACATATACGGGGATTCACAGCTCATCATCAATCAAGTAAATGGTGATTATCAAACTAAGGATGAAAAGCTTATGCCCTAAAAAACAATGGTGGATGATATGAAAAAGTACTTTGTCTTCATCACTTTTCAATAGATCCCAAGGTCAAAAAACACAACAGCTGATGCGATGGCTACTTTAGCATCTACATTACAATTGGAAGAACATCAATTTCGCTATGACTTCCTGGTGGAAGAACTCCCTTCCCCAGCTTATGATTCCCCTACATGTCAAATTATCTATGCCCTTGAAACCCAAGTGTTGTCCAGATATGCCTCTATTTATTCTAGAAATGAAAAAAGATCCCTTATAAGAGTAGCATCTCGCTATGTCATCATCGCTAATGACTTTTTTAGACATAGTCTAGATGACACACTTCTTAGGTGTTTAGAACATGAAGAGTCTAATCATGTATTAAAATAAGTTCATGAAGGTGTGTGTGGATCACACTCAAATGGTTTTTCATTAGCCAAGAAACTCCTAAGGGTTGGATACTATTGGCCCACCATGGAAAAGGATGCTATTCATTTTGAAAAAACTTGTAAGAAATGCTAGATTCATGGTAACCTCATACATGCACCAGCTAGAGAGTTGATTCCCTTTATAACACATTGGGCTTTTCAACAATGGGCCTTTGATTTGGTTGGTTAGATCTATCCCAATTCATCAGGCAGACACAAATACATCATCACCACAACTGAATATTTCACAAAATGGGTGGAAGCTTTCCCATTGTCTAATGCAACAGGAAAACAAGTTTCAATGTTCATCTTGAATTACATCATTTGCCATTATGGCATGCCCTCGTCTATTATGACTAACAATGGGGGACAATTCAAGAACAAAGACATAGATGAGTTGTGTCTTCAAGTTAAAATCACTCAGCATTGCTCCTCAATCTATTACCCTCAAGGTAATGGGCAGGCTAAGGCATCCAATAAGAACATCCTAAAAATCTTGCATAGGAGAGTAAACAAATCAGGAAAGGATTGGCATTTACAAATAAATCCAACCTTATGGGCTTACAGAATGAGCATAAGAACTCCAACTGGTGCAACTCCATTCGCACTAGTTTATGGGTCAGAAGCAGTCTTACCAGTTGAAGTAGAGATTCCATCACTAAGAGTATCACTAAAACATTTAGTCACTGATGAAGACTATAGAATCTCTAGATTGCAAGAGCTTGAATTACTGGATGAGCACAGACAATAGGTGTTTGATCATCTCAAAGCTTACCAGAAAAGAATGTCAAGAGGATACAACAAGAAAGTGAAACATAGAAGCTTTCAGATTGGGGATCTAGTTCTCAGAGAAAATCCAAAAAACCAACAACATAGAGAACAAAAGGGAAAATTTGAACCCAACTGATTGGCTCCCTTTGTCATTATAGAAACATTTGGGTTAGGAGCCTATCAGATGGCTACACCTAAAGGAGATGTGTTGCTAGATCCTATCAATACTTTGCATCTAAAAAGGTTTTATGCCTAACATTCTTAAGGAAGCCCCTGTACAGAGAAAATGGATCCTAAAAAAAATCAAAAAAAATGGAAAAAGTCCTAAAAAATGATTATCTTGGTGAAAACCTAGCAATAGGCACCTTGGTGAGTCCAAAAAAAAATCTAAAATCTAAAAAAAAAAAAAAAAGTGGAAAAGAAAAAAAGGGTGTCTTGGTGAAAACTTGGTAAACAAGTGCCATGATAGCAAAAATAGAATAAAACTTTGGCCAAGTAGTGAAAACCTAGTAAACAGGTGCTACTTGTAATCAACACTCTATCTATCAAGACAACGCTTGCACATTTGGCCAATGTAAATATCAGCTTGTATATATTTTTCAGTCACTTTTGTGACACGCCAAGTCCTAAAAGAACTTTTAGACAATTGTACCTTCCTAAGATTGGAATCTATCCACATTAGGGTCCTAGGTAAAGTGTTTTTCTAGGGGGCATCAGATTACATTCACAATCATGTTTGCTGACATGATGATATGTCTGCAATGATAATAAACTATGAACATCGGTATTTCTCAATACCACCCTTGTCCGCAACTGACTATAAACTATGACAAACAGTGTTTCTCAACACCCACTAGCTAGATCTCAAAATGTGTTTCTTAACACAACATCATGATGAAAAAAATATTTCTAAGCACTACAACAAGTGAGACACTTATCAATGAAGACATAAATTGTTGGTAATAATTCTTAAAGCGTGTGTTTGCAAAAATGAATCAAGAGTGTTTTTCAACACTATAATCACAACTACTTGTTTATATTCTATAAATATGATGACCATGCTAAGGGATAAAGAACCTTTCTTTTTCTTATTATCATTTTTTTCTAAGTTATGCTTCCACGAGTAACTCGATGATGTTTTTGGACTAAGAGAAACAAGGACTGGGGGCTTGACATTTTCTTTGTTTTTTGTTTGTGGTAATAAATCCAATGATCTAATGCGATCATGGGGAATGGGTGTCTACTTATAAGTGCCTCCACCTTGTAGTGGAATGCCATGTATACCTCAACCTATTTCCTATGAAAGCCTTGGTGAGGTTGGATCTATTTCCTTGCCTATTTAACAACTAACAAAGATACATCAAGAAGTAATTGACAACATTTATAGCTGGGTGCTTTAATGTTTAGGTTGACTTTCAACATGGTGAATGATGAGGAGGTATTCATATTTTTAGAATTTCTAAATCTATTTATGAAAATTGTACTATCCTCTAGAGGTCCCGCTAACACAAAGGTTCTATGATGAAAACAACCCACTTTGAGTAAAACAGTGACTGTCCTAGGTGTCTAGGTGCATTTCATATTAATTGCATTTCATTTTAGTTGCATGTCATATTAATTTGCATTAAGATTCATTTAGATGCATTTCATTGTCTTTAGTTGCATTGAAGCTCATTTTAAATTGCATTCATTTTAATTTAGCTGCATTCATTGTAGTCTTGCATAAGCTTGAAAATGTGGATTCAACTATTAGAGGCAATGTTATCAACTGAGATTTATTCTAAAAGCAATGATGTAAGCTGAATATCTATCTAAAGCATTCATGATATGAGCTGAAAATACTTAAATATTAACCATTTGACCAAGTGTATCATGGAATCATAAGCAATGGGAAAAAAAATATGGAGTACAAATCACTGATGTTCATTTGCATTCATAAATCATTTCATATCATAAAACCACTTGCATTTTGCATTCACATCAATTCATACATAAAAAAGATTGAGATGTCCATACATACTATCGCAATACATCTCATACATCCATCCATCCATACATTCATGAAGCTTTGAAAATAACAAAAACATGAGCATATATTAGTGAAATGTATTATGACATCATTTTATCATCACTTTATCTACTCTAGACCAAGCATGACTATCGCATTAAAAATATCAAGCATAAGACAAACATCATATATCACATGTGTAGAAATTGAAAGCATGAAAGATGAGACACATCAGATAAAGAATACCAATGGCAGAATCAGTACGAGCATCAATATATAATCAAAAATGTCCATGAGCAAGGGTATCTATCGAAGGTCACCAATGAATCAGAGTATCAACATATCAAAGCATGAAACAAAGTATCAAAAGCATGAAATAGAGTTCAGGAGATATAATAGTACAAATGATACAAAAATGGTACAGATACAAGATATGTCATGATATACAAGATGTCCAAAAATACAACATGAATGGTCTATGTCCCATTGGCCCCCTCATCCTCTGCAAGAGGATTGGGAGGGGGTGCATCTTCTCTATGATGTGGTGGTGGGGGTGGCATGGCACCCTCTGACTGCTGAGCGATGATCGAATACAATGGAGCTCTCTATGAGGCAGGAACCACATCACAATACAAGGTGAAGTAATAAGTGGCTGGCTGTCCCTGATGGGTGGCTATATGTGTATACCTATCCCTCTTAGCTCTCAATTGTGCCAACTAAGTATCCCTATCACCTCTTAGCTGGGCTATCTATGTATCCCTCTCAGCTTGAACCTGTGCTAGCTGTGAGTCCCTCTCTAGTAACTGTGCTATGAGGGTAGCCACCTGTAACCTCAATGCTGCTCTCTCCTACTCACACTATGAAAGTCTATCACCATCACCACCTGCTGGAGGATCCTACCATGTCTATCACTAATCTTGATCTCCCCTAGCAGGTCTCTATGCATGCTGATATTAGTGCAATAGTGGTCCTGTATCTATCTGGGGAGGGGTGACCTGTACTCTTTGTTGACGATGACTAGTGTCACCTCCTGAGGCCCACCCCTGACTGCCACCTACTACTCCACCTCCACCACCTCAATCATCTCCTTCATCTCCTCCACCTCCTCCATATCCTCCACCTCCATAGGCTCTACCTCCGTCTCCTCCCCCTCCACTGGCACCTCTGCCCGCATCTCTCCCACCATGCCCACCGTGAGCTCGCTCGGGAACATCATCCTCAAGATCGTAATCAAGAGCATCCTTAATGCATGGAATAGCATCATTAGGAGTAGTGAATCAAGGATAAGGATACCTCATGTAATGGGTATGATACTCATCTGTCACACCAACATCATGGACACCAACCTGATAGTCCCAAGCTATAGCCCACATCTATGCAATCTCGTGAATGGCTATCTCGTATACTAATCTGGCTCCCCATTGAGCCTCCTCACTCCTAATGCGTGCATATCTACAAGTCTCCTTTGACATGCCCTGTACATGTCCATACTGATGGTAGACTTAAGTAAATAGAAACTGCTCAATCACATAGTGGGTCCACCTGACCAGGTACCGACTCTGAAAGAAAAAGGGCATCTACCTGACATTTGAGGGCCAAGCCTCACAATCACAATATGGTCGCCACTCTACCTTAGTCACATCATCCAATAGATGGCACCAATACTCTAACTTGCCTAGGTGGGGCTGCTAAATGAATCCTACATACATGTAAATATATAGCAACTCGGTGTCGCGATGCCTATCAACAATAGGGTGAGTTACAGGGATGTGCTCCCATGCCCAGATCTATAATACAATGCTCCTTACAGTCATAGAGTGGGAATACTAGTAAACCACCTCATGTAACTCACGATACAAGTGAGCTAGTATGCAGCTACCCCAGGCATACCTGCCAGGACTCTGAATCATCTGCCCTATAACATGGGACCAGTCACACATAAAACCATGCTGGCCCCTATCTAGCATCATGATGCCTCCTATCAAACTAGGTAGATATACAGGCAAAGGAGCATAGTTGGCAACCATATGGTCCCAACTTAGATAACAACCATCAATAGTATCATCCCTAAACAGTCTCCTTGCATCAGCAATCACTGCAGGTCCAGAAGCCTCATACTCAATGCGGTGTCCCATCATGTATACATGTAGAATCCTCCACATGTCCTTAGGGGTGACCGTCATTTCACTAGTTGATAAATGGAAGGTGTTGTGCTCTGAATGCCATCACTCCACCAGTGCTATGAGAAGACCTCGATTTACTTGAATGTGAGGTAAATTGGCTAACCTCCATAAACTGCAACATCGTACGATCTACTGCTCAGCATCACTCAACTGATCCCAAAGAGCCAACACTTGGGCCAATCATGGTGATCTAAAGGATACCACTAGGAAATCAACCTACACAATAGAAAATAGGGGCACTATGTCAGAGTTATAGTTGACGTAAAAATGCTCAAATAGATCAAAAGGACAAGTTAACTGAACTTAGAAATTAGCAAAACTACATGCGATTCTGAAATCCCGTATACGATTCAAGAAACCCTGTATGTGACCCTAAAACTAAGTGCAACCCAAGAAATATAGGGTCTGATCCATGAAATACGGGTTGTGATCTGGTATACCGAATGCGAACCTGTCCTCAACTTTGGCTAAAAAACATTCAAATTTTACCAGCCACAACCAGCTGGGGTGCGATCCAAGAAATACTAGATGTGATCTAGAATTTGGGAGGTGACACAGTTTTGACATGATCCGATCCCATATACGGGATGTGACACAACACTAATTGGCCTATAAAATGCATGGAAATCCATGAAATTGAAAATTTTCAAATTGAAAATGTTCATTTATCAAATACTCACAGGTGCCTCATAATGTCTCAGGCGGTCATGTCATCTAGCCCTCTCAAATTGATGCTTCTCCATAGGGAACACCATGTCTACTCAGAGCTCCATGAATTTCTAAGGGGTAAAAGTGAAAATGAATAGTAAAAAGTCAAGTTTTGGCCTATTTAAGACTCCCGGGAGCCCCGGGGCCTTAAGGGACTTTCTTCATTAGACATCACAAAGGCCTAATCTCGGGACCCAAATTGAAAAAGGTGATTTTGATCATCTCAATGCTGTAAAAATAGAATTACACAACAAAGTTAACATCCAAAAGGGCACAAGTCAAAATGGTCACAGTGCGGTCAAACAAGGGCAAAATGGTGCGAAACTGATGCAGTGCGCAAGACAAATCAGATTTATATGCTGGGATATTATTTCAACACAAGTCAAGCTTGGTTAATCTTCTCAAATTCTTGGTCAAACTTGGTCAAATAGTACTTCTGGGGCACTTTAATCGATCTAAACAGCTTGAAAATTCTTTCTAATCGATCTATGTTTAACCTGAGGTCAATTCAATCACTGTAATGTTTGAAACTAATCATTTTATTCCAATTTGTTCCACTTTCAGTCCTGAGGGGGCATAATCATACCAAAATCTAATGCTTTGAATCAAATTTTTCAACACCAGGGGCATGAAAGTTCTCTTCAATCAAGCTGAGACTATTAATCTCAATTGAAAATTCTTTTCAAATCTCATATTGACCTTCGTTCAATCAAGCTCAGAGTCGGTATCATCAATTCCTATTCGATCAAGCTCAAAATTGATAGTTTCTAAATCAAGCAAGAATTCATTCAATCAAGCTCAGAATTCTTTTATCGGATTTTGTTCAATCAAGCTCAGAATCAGTATTGTCAGTTTGCATTCAATCAAGTTCAGAATTGATATCTTTTTGGAAATCAAGCAAGAATTCATTCAATCAAGCTCAAAATTCTTTTATCAGTTTTCGTTCAATCATGCTCGGAATCGGTATTGTCAGTTTGTGTTCAATCAAGTTCAAAATTGATAGCTTTTTGAAAACCGTGAAGGATCTCATTCAATCAAGCTCAGAATTCTCAATTTCAAAGTAGTTCTCACTACTCGGTAAATCTCCTGAATCACACTTTGAGTAAGATTTTTTTTGAATTCCTATTCTATTCACAAAGCAATTCAAAGAGGGGCAAATGTAATCACCTATAACTAGGCTAACAGAACCTAGGGCCCTATTTGCCCTTAATTTGGTATGTAACCTTAATTATGCTAATTTGATCTCTGATTATTAGTATAAATTCTCAAAAATTCATTAAACCCCATCAATTCCTAGATCAAGCATTTATCACCAAAGTTCAAGCAAAAATCAAGGTTATTAACTCTAGGCCTATTTAATTGCTTAAACCCCATCAAAAGTAAAGGCTAGAGTTATTAATTATGGAAAATGCATAAATATCTCCTAAATCAAACAAACACAACAAACACAACTTAAAACAAGGAGGATTGCACATGGATCAAGGATCAAGCCAAGATACATCTCAGCCACTCCTCATGGATGCATCTTGACCGCTGATTCTCTCCCAAATCTTATAAAAGAGAGCTTTCAAAGGCTTTCCCTTCTTCTTCTAGCTCCTTAGGTTTTTGAAAGGATTCTTTTGATACATTTCTATTTGCTTCCAAGTTTAATGTTTAGACTCTCATTTTGCTCAAGGATTTGAGGCTTCATGATCCATGATTATGAACTCTCATGCTTTGGAGAATTTGTGAACTAATACTTGGATCGATAATTTTTTTCCATGATTTCAAGCTTTTATTAAGTAGAAAACACTTCAATTTGGGTTCTAATGGAAGGAATTAGGATTTCATGCTTTCATTTAGGTTGTTTACATGCACTTTGAATCTCTCATTTTAGTGTAGATTGTCACTATTTTAAGGGTTAAATCTAAGAAAAACTAACCCCTATTTCATACTCACATTAATTAGAGAGCAATAGGATGCTTTTGCTTGTTAGCATTTTCAATTGAATCTTCATTTTCCTCTAACAAGTGATGTTATTATCCTATTGAAGTGTTGTGTTGCAAGTCACAAACTCACACACACACCAGGGTCTATCGAGCAACAAATGACAAGCATCCATAGGCAATATATCAAACAATATCTCATCATGGTAAGATCCAATCTGAAACTTAACCAAGCATTGTTCTTCAACTCTAACCTTAGAAACATCTTGTCTCTAACTAATATGATAAGGATTAGGATGTTTCCTTCTTTCCAAATTCAATTTACTAACCATTTCATCTAAAACAAAGTTTTCAGAACTGCCACCATCAACTATGACATTACATACCTTATCCATGCACTTGCATCTAGTTCTGAACAAATTCCTTCTCTACACTAGTTCAGGAACACATGTAGCTAACCTCCTAGTGACAAGACATTCACCTTTCTCAGGAACATTCTCAATGTCTTCTTTAGTAGCTAATGCAACTCTTTTCTTATGACACTACCAACTTCTATGACCAGCTTCACTACAGTTATAATAGGTGTGGGTAAACTCATTGTTCCACCTTCCTCTCTGTCCAACATTCTTAGTAACTTGACCACTGCTAGATCCTACATTAGACTTAGGATTCTCTACCACATTACTCTCTACAACTGTCTTGCCAATTTTACCACCTCGGTTCCTATTGTTCTATTTTCCTTCATACTTCCTATTAAGCTTCTCTTCAATCTTTAATGCCATTTGATAATCATCACCAATTTTTTCATCTCCATAGTGATTAACTCTTCCTAAATACTAGGTCTCAAACCATAGACATACCTAGCAACCTTCTCTTTATTAGCTTTAGAATGACTAGTCCTAATCAAGATTCTATAAAACTCCTCGGTATACTCCTGTACCAATTTTTTAGTTTTCTTCAAAGCTTGCATCTTCTTAAACATATTAAATTCATAATCCACCAGAATGAATTGCTTCTTCAACTTGCCAACCATTCGGTTCCACTTAGTGATCTTTTCTTTTCCTCTTCTACCTCTTTCCAACTAAACTTCTCTCCACCAAATATTTGCATGACCCTTTAACTTAGTCTTTGCAAATCTAACCCTATCAGGATCTTCTATTTATTCATACTCAAAGTATTCATCAATCTCATTGATCCAATCAATCAATTCTTCTAGCCTGAGGCTTCCAGAAAATGCAAAAACTTCAACCTTAGGTCTTTTCCCAATCTTAGACATAGCTTTCAGAATTTGATTCTCCTCAGAATCTCTAGCTTCTTCAAAATGATCTTCCTTAGATTCATCATCACTATCCTCTTTCAAGGTGGGCTTCTTCTTTCTCAACTCCTCTTGTAGGTCTTGCACTTGCTTCTGCAAAGCCCTAAAATCATCAAGACATAATTCTCTAGTAGCTTCCTTTTCTTCAGAGATCTCACAATTTCTCCTTGGAGGCATCTTCAAATCAACATCTAGATACATAAGATCTACTCGGCTCCAAAAGGAACAGACTTCACTCAACTAGGAACAAACCTCACTCTGATACCACTTAATGCAATCAAGCTCGATGGATCCAATTAAGGACTGATCAACCTTGTAGCCAAACCAACATGGAGTAGAAATACATAATAACAACAATAGATCTACAAAGCAATAGAAGTCTTTAGTCATCAAAATACCGATTACATGCAATTTGTTGAGCTATAAGGCCTTCCTGGTTATGGCCAATTACAATGCAAGTAACAATCTAAAGGATCTCACAGGATCCAAATCTTTTCCACCACATTAGCATTCAGCTAGCCCAGGTCTATAAAACACAGCACACTGGTAGGCACCCAGGGAAAGATCTAAACTTGTACTCTGACTTCCAAGCAATCTTCCTTTTCCTAAGCTTGTAGGCTACTAACCTTCCTTCTCACCATCTGATCCCCTAAAAAACTACCCAAGCATCTTATAAATATTGAATCCTAGCTAGAAGTCAGTTGATGAAACAATAGATATTTATAAACAAATATTAAATGCTAAAAGATCATTCGACTCTCACATAGCCCTACAAAATAAATAAACTCCCAAAGATGGCCCCAATGGTCATCAAATCCGCATAGAAGAATGTAACATGCCAGATCTAGGTCCCCGCATGTCCAATGGTCAATCCATAACACAAGGAGCGCGACTCAAATTAAATGCATCAGTCGGCCAAGCTGATCTAACAAAATAATCCAATCGGTAAGGAAGAACATTGAGCAACAGAGGAAGTAATCGAGCACTAGTCAATCGACCATGCCAGGCATGACCGAGCAACGCAGTTATCGCCAAGTGCCAATGAACTGACACCTTCAATTACCGAGCATTCTTCAAAGACATAGCACCCTGGTAGCCACATAAAGCGAGCAACCAGTCTCCCAAACTGAGTAAGAACTCCACCAAACCAAGATCAAAACTAACAATCTACCTTCAAAGACAAACATATTTTTGGTTGATACAAGATTTTCAAGAATCCTAGGATGCTCCTGCATCACTTATACTCCTAGCAAACAAAAAGAACAAGCTTTAGGATCAAATCATAATCAAGCATCCAGTTCTAATCAAGAGATTCTATAAAATATACCAAATCAAGAAGCAGAAGAAACTCAATGGGTAGGAGATCCTTATGTTCCATCATGGATACCTACTATAGGAGGATCTAACACTATGTTTAACCCAAGAGATTTTTACTCATTAGAAACCTGACCGGATTCGATTGAGTAATATTTTGACCCAAGTTCTCTTGAACACCTAGAAGAGGCACATGTTATAGATTTAAGTGATACAATTTTTGAACCTTCCAATGAGGTCATGTCCTTAAACCCTGTCGAGCCAAATCAAAACATTGATCCTTTATCTTGTGTCTATCCAAAGCTTATTGAATGGGATTCTATCAAACTTACTATCCTTCCCACATTCTTGAATGATAAATTGATGTCCCAATACCTAAATTTAGTTGAACCTTCTTCTACTATTGAATATCAAGAATAAGTGATGAAGAGAAGCATCCAACCTTTCAGTTCGAAAAAAAAAGAGAAAAAAGGGAAAATAAAAAATAAAAAATAGAAAGAATCTAATTTTGACAACCACATTGTGGTAGTATTAGATAAAAAAGAGAAAGAAATAAAGAACGTTTCCAAAGTTGAAAACCCAATAGAGGCACCTAAGGAAGAAAGGCTGGATACTTTTCCCAAACATTATGAGGAAAGGTCGCCTATTTTGATAGAACCAACATAGAAAGTTAACATTGGGTCAAAATCAAAACCAAAGATTATACACCTAGCAACATCCTTATCTAGTGACTTGAAAAAGAGGGTTTCATCAAATTCTTCAAGGAAAGACAAATAAATTTTTCATGGTCATATGATGATATGACAGGGCTAGATCTAAATTTGATAATGCATCATTTAAACATCAAAGGAGTGAGACCAATTAAATAGAAATTGAAAAAAAATGCACCCACACATAGTACTTCTTGTCAAAGTAGAATTGAAAAAATTATTAAATGTGCGATTCATAAGATCCATTGACTATGTTGAATGGATATCAAACATTGTTCTTAGTTCAAAAGCAGACAAGTCTATCAGAATTTATACAGACTTCAGAGATCTCAACCTTGCATGTCCGAAGGATGATTTTTCATTACTAAGCATAGATTATATAGTGGAATTAATAGTGGGTCACTCAATGTTCTCACTCATGGATGGATTTAGTGGCTAAAATCATATTGAAATAGCACCTAAGGATCAAGATAAAACTTCATTCACATGCACATGGGGGACATTTTTTTGGAATGTTATGCCCTTTGGTCTCACAAATGCAGGAGAAACATATCAAAAATCCATGACTACTATATTTCATGATATGATGTGCATAAATTCCTAGAAGACTATTTAGATGATATACTTGCAAAATCCCATTCAAGGGAAGAACATCTACCTATCCTAGATAAGATATTTACAAGGTTGGAGCAATTCAAAGTAAGACTCAATCCCAAGAAATATGCATTTGGGGTATAATCAAGAAAGTTGCTAGGATACATAGTTTCAGCCAAAGGAATAGATGTATACCTTGCAAAATTAAAAGAAATAATGGAATTAGGGGCACCTCTAAATATAAGCTAAATGGGATCACTTCAAGGAAGAATCTAGTCAATCAGAAGGTTCATATCACAACTGGCGGAGAAATGTCACTCTTTTACTCAACTCCTTCACAAGGACATAGTATTGGGATGAGAAGTGTGAAGAAGCATTCACATTACTTAAAAAATATCTAATGAATCCACTAACTTTGATGCCACCAATTAGAGGAAAGCCCTTTATTTTGTATATTTCAGCAACAAAACATACTTTGGGGGCACTCTTGGCTCAAGAGGATGAAAATGGAAAGGAAAAGGCCATCCATTACATAAGCAAAAATTTGGTAAAATATGAGTTGAACTACACATTTATAGAAAGAGCATTTTTGTGGTAGTTTTTTGTTCCTAAAAGCTATGACATTATAAGCTATCTCATAAAATTAGTCTCATAGGAAAAATTGATCCATTGAAGTATCTCGTAAGAAAAACAACCTTAAATGGAAGATTGGCCAAATGGGTCATTGTGTTGAGCGAATTTGATATTGAATATGTGGATAGAAAGGAAATCAAATGCCAAGTGATATCAAAAAAATTAGCGGAGGCACCATTAGAAGATGAACATCCTATTCAGGTAGAATTTCCAGATTCAAAGATAATCAATGTGGAAGCAAACACATGGAAGTTATACCTTGATGGATCTTATACCCAACATGGATCAGGAGTAGGGATATTACTAATTACTCATCAAGGATCCACAATCCCTAAATCATACAAGCCAATATTTCTATGTACAAACAATATAGTTGAGTATGAGGCAGTAGTCATCGGCATCAAATTGGCCTTGGAGTGGAAGGTGAAAGAATTGCAGATATATGGATATTCTCAATTGGTCATTAATCAGATAAATGATAAGTATCAAAAAAAGGATGATAAGTTGATACCCTACAAAAACATGATAGAATATCTCAAGAAATACTTCACATTGATCACATTTGAACAAGTGTTGAGAGACAAGAACAAAGTGCTAGATGCTATGGCTATATTTGCTTCACTTCTCCAAATGCCAAATCAAATGGCTAGACATGAATTCTTGGTAGAAGAAGTGGGACAACCCGCATTTGACCCTTCCCATCACCACACCATTTTACTATTCGTGAGACATGAATCACCTTGGTATGGATCCATTTATACATACCCAAGAGACCAAACTTTACCCATGGACCAAACCTAAAACCAAAAGAAAATTTTCATAAGACAAACCTCTTATTAAACTCTTGTATCGGACACATTGTATCATAAAAGTCTAGATGGAATACTTTTAAGGTGTTTAGAGAAGGAGGAATCAACTTTAGCCTTACAATAAATCCATGAAGAAATTTATGGGCTACATTAAAATGGGTTAACCTTAGCTAAGAAACTTCTTAGGATAGGATATTATTGGCCTTCTATGGAAAAAGATGCCTATCACTTTGCAAAGACTTATCAAAAATGTCAATACCATGGGAACCTGATTCATGTGTCAGCTCAGTAACTACATCTGATGACTACACCTTGTCCCTTTTATCAATGGGGGTTAGATTTAATAGGGATGATTTATCCACCATCATCAAATAGTCATAAGTTCATTATTATAGCAACTGAATACTTTACCAAATGGGTAGAATTTGTGCCATTATCCACTTCCATAGGAAAAGAAATTTCCATGTTCATATTGAACCACATAATTTGTAGGTACAGTGTTCCTCAAGACATCATAACAGATAATGTAAAACATTTCAAGAACAAGGACTTGAAAGAATTATGTGAAAAATTCCATGTGGTACATTACTCATCTTCAATATATTACCCCCAAAGTAATAGACAAGCAGAAGCTAAAAATTAAAAAATCTTGAAAAAGTCGAAGAGAACAGTGAACAATTAAAGTAGAGATTAGCATATTCAAATAAACCCTACTCTATGGGCTTATAGGAAAAGTGTCAAAATGCCAACAGGAGCTACACCATTCTCACTAGTTTATGGAGCTAAAGCAATTTTACCTTTGGAGGTAGAAATCCCATCTTTAAGGGTTTCCTTACATGGATTGTTGAGTGAAGAGAACTATAGGGTTGCTAGGTTACAAGAATTGGAGCTGCTAGATGAAAGACAAAAACAAGTCATTGACCATTTAAAAGTGTATCAGAATCGAATGTTAAGGAATTACAACAAGCACATGAAACCAAGGACATTCCAAAGAGGTGATCTAGTCTTGCAAGAGAACCCTAAAAATTAAGCAGAAAAAGAGAAGAAAGGGAAATAGGAAGAAAACTGGTTAGGACCTTTTGTGATTACTTCTTCTTTTGGAATGAGCACATACAAACTAGCTGATTGTGATGGAGAAGAGTTACAAGAACCCATGAATAGTATATTACACCTCAGAAGATTCTACACATGAAGCAGATGAAAGGGTATATAGAGAAAGAGTATCAAAAAAATAGATGAGAGAGAATCCTATTTATTGTACATAGTCAAAAGTGATCCTGAAAAGTTCAAAAACATTGAAAAGCATAATAGATAAAAAATAGTGGAAAATTGAGCATGAAGAAATATAAAAACATTCAGAAATGATCCTCAAAAGATGTTTTCCTCGTAAAAACCTAGCAAATTGGTGCCTTGATAATAAATAGAAAAAAATTTTAAAAATACAAAATACAAAAAAATAAAACAAAGATAAAAGTGCCTTGGTGAAAACCTAGCAAATACACACCTTAGTAGAAAAAAAAAAGAAAAAACTTGAAAAAAGAAAAAAGAGAGAGAAAATCAATTCAATCTATGAAAACTTGGTAAACAAGCGCCATTGAAAGTCAAGTCAGGTCTCATGCCTAGTCGTCGTCCTTGTAGATATTGAACTCACCAACATTTGTATATATTGCATAACAAAACCCCACAATTGCATTTGCAAATACCTAAAGATTTTGTCATAAATCTGAAAATTTTCCCAAGTCCAACAACATAACAATATCAAACTGGGGGAAAATCTATCCTAAAGGAAAAAAAGATTCATTAAAACAAATCAACAATTGACACAAAATCAATTGATCAAATCACAAGAAAAACACTTAGATGATTGATCCTAATCCAAACATCAATTCAACAAATGCAAAAATTTTGATCCAAGATCTCACAAAGACCTTACATTTATCATGATTAAAAATATGAAATGGATGGAACTATACTTTAAATATGGATTTGAAAAATAGTGGAATTTTTTTTTTCTAAGTGATTACTTGATTGATGAAATCATGTCTTTGCAGAAAATTGATCAAGTCTTGGACCAGATAAGCAATTATGAAAACATGATATTTTATTGGTTTCTGAATGAGTTTCTTAAGATCAAGGTTTTAAAGTATGTTTCATTCATCTAATTACATGATCATCAAAGAATCATCAAGGACATTTATATATGAAAAAAATTGAGATCTTTATTTGTTTACGCAATAGGGTACCTTAGATATTTTGATGTTCAATATCATAATACCAAACTCCACTTGCAACATTGAATATGATGAAAGTGGTATTCATACTCCCATGATTGATTTCAATCAGTGATAGTTGAACCATGATTAGGAATTCAACGTGGAAAGGGAATCGGTGTTCATATCACCATGGTTGAACCAGTGATGATTATGCCCATTTCAGGTCTCAAAACTGCTCAATGATGAAAATAAGCTCCTAATTTGTGAATAGTGATAGCTAGCTACATCCATATTAGATTAAATGCATTTCTTTATTAGCTCAAAAATAGATTTGGAAGGATAAAAAGAGGGGGTGGAGTAAATCTAAAATTAAAAAAAATTCAATCAAAACCTTATGTGATGGAATGTGTTGGAAATTGAAAAATCATAATTAAGGGTGCATTGCATTAGACTAATTACATTTTAAATCATATTGCATTTAGGTTCATTCATCATCTGCATTCATTTTAGATCATTTCAAAAATTGCATTCATTTAGTTCTCATCATTTAGTTGCATTCATTGCATCAATCATTATATTTGCACATCATGAGGTTATTCATTACATTGCATTAAGTTTATTTTAAACATTGCATTTAATTAATGTAATTAGTACATTACACTATTCATTAAGGTACATTCATTAGGGTTCATTATATTTAAAGCTTTGAATTGCATTCAGGAATATAATTGCATTACATTAGATCATCTATTTGAATTAAGTCCATCATTCATTACTCATTCATCACATCATTAGTACAACTCATTAATCATTAAATTATTTGCATCATTAGAATCAATACATTCATTACATCTATTTATTAGTAAAACCATACATTAATCATTAAATCACATCACATCATATAACTGCATTAAATATCCATAATCATCCATCTACATCATTACATAATCATTAAAAAATTAAATACCATCATTAGACATCGTTAAGCATTAAACCATGTATTAAATGCATCCATCTAACCTATGCCATAAATAAGACATCCATTTCCATATTTAGGCATAACATGTGCATTCATATCATAAACTACATCTAAAAAGCATAAAAAACATAGCATATAGAGATAAAAGCATATAGATCTACATATCATATAAAGCACTTGAAAAGAAATCCAACACATTATGACATCACATATATCTATCAAAGTATAATCAAAGTCCATGGTATCATCAATGTCCATCACAATGTATGAATCAGAGTCCAAAACATAAATAAGTATCAATCATAAAGAACATCATCAGATAAAGAATAATGTGTGTATAATGTATCGATACAACAAATAATAATGTACATAAAAAATGGCTCAACATATATATCAACTACTTGAACCGCCAACACCATCTGTACTAGGACCTGTGTCAAGCCCATGACTCGAGCTCATATGTAGTCCAAGATGACTCAAGGCAGCCATGAATGTATGCATCATAGCGTTGAGCTGAGAAACCTACTCTCTAATCTCTAAAACTTCAGCCTATAAAGACTGAACATCAGAAGCATGTGCCAAAGCATGTGCTAGAGGAGCCTATGGAGCAACTTGAGAAGGATATGGATAGAAGAAGATGGAAGAGAAGAATAAGATGGAATATGTGTAGGAGGAGGAACCTATGGAGGAGGAGGTGTCAGGTATGCCTGTGCTGCTTGATCCACTAGAATCTACGCTACCTGCACATTAGTGTTAGTGACAATCTCTACAACAAATGGCCTAAAGATCCATACCCTATGTTGGCACCAATTGGCTAGTCTATCCTAATGTACCTAATAAATATCCCTAAAGGGGCCACCTTGAACCCTAACCCATCCACCTCTCATGCAGACTCCACCTCTAACTGCAGTGGGGGCAGCAATCATAGAAATAACAACCTTGCTACTTTGTCTGGCTCTGCTCACTCATTATCCCTGACAACCCCATCTACCACCATCACCGCCATCACCTTCATCATCATCAGACTTCTCATCAATACCTGGCACCGGCTCTTCTAGATTGATGAACCTAGGAAATGGGTTCTATTAGAAACACTATGCATAGTCTTCAATCATGCCTGGATCCACGATATACTCCCTCATATCCTAGGCTAGGTGAGGAACCTACAACAACTCATCCTGAGTAGTCCTATAATCTATCTATCAACCCTAAGGGGATCTCTCAACCTATACTCAAGCGTATAGTGCCAAACCCTATGGCATATCCTGAGCCCGACCAAACTATCAAAGTATCCTATGGAAAAAAATCTATCGATGATCAAGGTAATCTGCCGTATCATCCATCATGGAATGCACATGAAAGGAAGCTATGATGCATCCTTAGGACATGACTCACATCCTAGATATGGCCTCCACACCACTTAATCTATATAATCAACAATGTGACACCAGTAATCCAACTTTCCTAGGTGGGCCTAGACAACCATCCCCTCCTATATGAACGCAAATGGCCATCCTACATCATGATCTTGCATTGCAATAGGCTAATTCATGGGAATGTGCTCCCATGCTCACAAATGTAATAAGACTACTCCGATAGAAAGAGTAGCCCCACGCTGGTATACCACATCATGCATCTCATGATAAAGCTACATGAGAATGCACGAGCCCCAGTCAAATCTATGTGAGTGGGAAATTATATCCTCTAGTATATGGCCCCATATGACCATAAATCCATGTCCACGCTAATCTAGAACCAAGAAACCACCAACTAGAACTCCTAGTATGGCTAGAAGTACTAGGAAAGAAGGAAACTACACCCATAAGATACTATCATCTTTGATAATGGGGTTGCCAAATAGCCATCGGTAGACTAACCATCATAAACCTAATCAGAATAAATATATGCCCCATGGGTGGGGATCCTCAATAATCTATACACATCCTCAAGGGTGATGATCATCTCCCCCATCGGCAAGTAGAACTTGTTATGGTTAGAGTGCCAACACTCTACCATAGCTGTGAGTAAACCCTGATTCATGTTGAATCAGAGGAGAGAAAGAAAAAAGGACAAACCGCACTGACCAACCAACTAGCGCTCCTAGCCACTCAAATCATCAACCATATCAAATGGTAAATAAAATAGAGCTCAGACACCTAGCTTCTAAAGGTGAGCCTACATAAGAAAGTTTAAACACATCAGAAATTGAAATCATTAACTATTGAATCATCATACGTCAATTGACCAATCAATATCAAATCAAACCATAATCAATTTTCCTGATTCTATTAAGAGAGGACAAAAAATTTATCATCATAATCGACCATCTAATCCAGATTGACAATCAAAATTCAATACCAAATAACTAGAGTTGACATCAAACAACTTTTTGTAAACAAGAATCAACACCTAAGCCAATCGACCAATTGACAACATCAGACGAATAGGAAAATTGACTAAAAGGTTCAATTTGTTTTTCCCAAACATGGTGTACGCTCTATTTCATTGTTTAAATGTACTAAAAATTAAATGCAGAGCTAAAATTATTGAAAGTGCAACAAAAACTTTTGAATGCACGGAAACAACTTGAAAGTGCAGTAGAATCTAGTACGCACTACAAGAATCACCTAAACGTGCTACTAAAATTATCAAATGCGCAGTCAAAATTGAAAGCGCAGCAAAAAACCCTAAAAGAAAATTCTTGACCTAGGTTTAACATTTGAAAGTGCAAAAAGAATGATTGAATGCGCTATGGAAAACACTGGATGTGCTCAAACAAACTTGTATGCACAGTGCAAATGCTTGGATGCAAAAAAAGAAAAAAAATAGGTTTTTGTATGAGAAATCCAAAATTTTCAAAATTAAATTCATAAATTGGACAAAGCATGTTTCCAGGGGTACATACCGTAGGTCCATAGATAGGCGGGCGCTGATACCATCGACCTCACTCAAATTTTTGCTCTCAAATCAGGATAACCATTGCAAAAAGCTAAAAAGGGTCAAAGTGAAAAAAAGTGAAAGGGAAGGGTGAAAATAACTAGTAAAAATGAACTTTTACCCCTATATATACCCCTTTTGACCTAAAAAGGGACACTTTTGACCAAAACATGACCCGGGACCCAATTTTCTCATCCAATCATCCAAATCATGGGCATTTCTCATCACAACATCGCAAATTCAATATCAGAAATAAAATCAAAATTTTTCACTTAATTAAAAAAAATTCAACGTAATTAATAAAAAATACAATATCTTTCATCAAAATCACATTTCATTTCATTTCTGAGGGGGGATACACTCGGACTATCAGAATTGACATCATAAACATCAAATAAGAGGCATAATCTTTCATCATAAAAAAATTTGCAAGTGGGAGATCGAAATATCAAATTAGGTTAAATCAGGCATCAAATCAGCAATCCATCATGAAAATGAACATCAATGACTTAAATCAATCAAAAATTCATCAATTCTATCATCAATATCTGCATCTTTTATCAGCGTCAAATCAGACATCAGTTAAATCAGTGACCCTGCATCAGGACAATGGGACATTCTTTGAACCAATGCGCTTCACACATTGATTCAAAGAGGCCCATTTGTAATCACCTAAAAATGGTCAAGATTAATTCAAGTGAGCAACTAAGGAAAAATCAAAGCATTAATTGTAATCAAGCCAAAATCTAATTTTTAATTGAAAATCAAAAGCCATTAAATTAATTTAAATCAAATAAATTAAGTTAAATCAATTAATTATGCAATTAATCTAATTAATTGTATAGTTCAATTTAAATCAAATTAATCCACTCAATGGGGTGCACATGGTTAAAAAAATCAATTAAATTCAATTAATTAATTCTTATTTTCCCTCACCCATCACATGGGAGGAAAATGCCTCAACCAATGGGAATTAAGGATTGGACTCACATGGATCAAGCTCAAATTGAATCTTAATCACACATAAGGTGAGAGCATCTTGACCACTCATTTTTTCTCTTTGTCCCAAGATTTGAAGACAATCCATTTAAATTGTCCCTAAAGGTGGAACCATGGACTTAACTCAAACCCAACCATGATCAACTCAACTCCATCCCCTATGCTTGCAACAATCTATAAAAGGAAGATCAAAATCAGGAGAAATCAATCCACAAATCTGAGAATTGGATCAAACCTCTTGATTTTTTGAGCTAGAAAGGCATTTTAGGCTATTTTGAGCATAGTTTCAATTGGAATTTACTTAATTAGCTTAATCATCTCATCATTTTCTCATTTTACGAATGTCACTAATGGAGGCTTGTTGAGAGCTTATCATTAGCATACTTAAATAAATATCCATAGGGTATTTATTGGTTTTATTTGCATTAAATATCTCATCAATCATGGTAATCTAGTTTATTTAATCATTTATTATCAAGCTAACTCTATGAAGGTACTTTCCATAGTACACAACTAATAAATCACCCACGAAGATTTAGTTTTGTCTACAACTATTTTCTTCACATTCTTCTCATTTAAAGGAATTGTGCCTTTGTTAGATAAATATTTTACTTCATGTATCAAATCAATTGTGATGTCTATCACTCTATCATCCAACCAAAAAATTTCAATATGAATTCTACTTAAAATGATCTTAGTTCATTCATCATTCTGAAATTCATAGTGAAACATGTATTTGATAGTGTCCAGTTGACCTAAATGTTCATATCCTTTCTTATAGGTCATATTCTAGTTGTATATTTTGTCATACTATTGTCTCCTATAGTCTTCAATTTACAGTTTAGATATCCTTTCACATCTTGCAAATGCAAGACACCACCTAGTATAGTTGATAATGCTAAACTAGGGTCTTCTTCAGAGGGTTCTATTGATTCCATTCTCACCTTAGGTCTAGGTGTGTCCTTAATGTTATGGACTAGGGATACATCCATGATTGCACTAAAAATTAACTTCTTTAACAATAAACACTTAGTCAAATACCTTGGAATCATGATTTAGGGCTTCTACATAGATCCGGCATTAAAAATCTATCTCCAAATCTTTCAAATTGCTTTCAATCTGCACTAGCTAGCTCTCTAAGACTCTTGTAAATTCTTTGAATGATCAACTGATGTCAATGATCTTCTTTTATCTATGAAATCCTCCAAGACATTATTGTCGCATTAATTGCATAAGTGTATACATGCCAAAAAGTTGTTCCTAGTTACCTGCAAAACTTCTTTCTCTTCGTGTGATCACATACATGTTCATAAATTCATGTGCTTTTAACCATAGGTTCCTTATATCACTTACTATCATATTTTGACTTCGCAAGGCTTGATTCAATTTCTGCTAAACTCTATGCTATTTTGATGCTTAATCTGATGTATAATTCATGAATTAATACTTAATCGATTTGAGATGGGTTTAGAATTGATTCCAACATACGCTCAAATGTTTCACCTAACTGACTTCCTGATATTGTGGATGCACTTTCTTGATCTAAAGCTTTCACAAATATATCTTCTTCTTTGTTACTATCATTTCCATTTTGACTTTTTTTGGTAACCATATTTCTTTTGGTGTATGATGGGGAGGTCACCTTCTAGAGCCTCTTGCTCCAGCCAATACCTCTCCTTTGGCCTTCCTAGGGTACTCTTCTATACCCTATCAAGGGAATTCCTCTATGATTCCCTCCCTCTCTCTGAGCTTCCCACCAATTTCAAATTACCACCAATATCCCACTCTACTATGTGTGTTCTACTAGTTTCATGGAATCCTTCAATTCTCCCAATCCCCTATAAGTTATTAGGTTGGTTCAATAACCTCTTTAGGTTCATATTCAACTACTCTCCAACTCACTTGATTGGATTCTTCAAGGGTTTTCTAGTCGGGTTCAAGATTTCCTTGTTTGAGGCCTTGTAGCCTTTTTGCCCAATTAGGCCTCCTAAAAACTAGGGCTTCTAGTTTTTCTCACAATTTATCTTAACAACCCCTCAAACCAATTATGTATTCTCTAAAAATATATCCTAAGCTCTAGGATTTTCAAGTTTTTAGACCCTCACTCCATCCATACACTAGATTTTTAAGAAACCCCTATTTTTAAGGGTTTTGGGAACATCCTGACTAGCCTAACTTCTTTGTGTGAACTAGGAGCTCTACTCAACTCCTCTAAAATTCTCCTTGAATGGATCTATCAAGGATACTCCCCTTTAGATGTTCCCCATCCTTATTGGTCTCCACCAATCCTCCTAGCAAGTCCTCTTTCTATTGTATCTTCCATACTCCTAGCTAGAGTACACTATCACTCGCCTAGGGTCTAGTGTGAAAATTACTTCCCCTACACAAAACAACCACACAATCCATATATACACTATAAAAGGAATCTCCTACTTGATTCCAAGAGGCCATGAAGTTCTTACCATAGGATTTCAAGTGGGGCTCATATTTACAAGCCTGGGTTTAAACCAAATAGAGAACTAGGAAACAAGAAAGATTTTGAAAACACTTCACCAGTGACATAAACTAACACAACCAAAACTATGAAAAGTATTTACATGCAAAAAAAAATGCTCTCAATCCTTTGATTCATACTTTCAATCCACTTCATAATTGGATTCTAGCTCTGTTACAGGAATCGGTGAAAAACTTTAGTACTCTCAATGCTCAGTCCATACACTTTGATTTCCAACCAACTAATTTAGGGTTTTCCTTACCTTAAATACCTATTCCCTCTTGATTAGACCCTAAGGTCAGGATTTGGGCACCATTAAAGCCCTTTCCTATATTTGAGCAAATATTGTCATGACAACTTTTCAAAATTGAAAAGTTGTCATGAGCAACTTTTACATTTTTGTCAATTTTGATAATCCACTAACCTCAATGGATCAACTTGGTTTCAAACCATGAATTAGAGTCTTAAAACCCTTAAAATCTTCAAAACTTAAAAATTCACTCCATTTTGGAGCCTTGTTTAGGATTTGACCCTTGGTTGACTCTCTAGGAACTAAACACCTAGTTTCTCCTTTGCTTACTCAAAACACCTAAATCTTCACACAACACACTTGGGACTTTCTATCATAGTCCTTATTATTTGTGGTTGGCTAAACCAAACTACAAGACAAAATATTTTCAAGATCTCTAAAGACCTTAGGGTGCTCCTACACCATTCTCCCCCTGCAACAAGCAGCTAAGGTACTAATGGAGATATCAAATCCTTACTAATACCATACTTCTTAAAGTCACCCTTTGATATCCATGTAGCTTTTGACTTAGATTGGTGTTTCAATTTCACCAAATATTCTATGTATCCTTTCTTCTTTGTCTTCTTCTATACCTAGGAATCTAGTATCCTTTCTCCTTGTGGCTTAGTTTGTGCTGGCACTTTGAGGTCTTCCACTTCCTTGGTTATCTATGTACTATACTTCACTGCATCTACATCAGGTCCTTTGTATGGGATCAAGCCCTTTACATTAAAAATGGGAGAGATAGTCATTTCCTTTGGTAGGTCTATCTTGTAGGGATTGAGACCATATTTGGACAACACCTTGCATGGTCCAATACTTTCCATTTGCAACTTACTTGGTACTCCCTTCTATAGCCTTGCCTTATTCATATATACCATTACTAGGTCTCCTACCTTAAATCGTAGATCCCTTCTCCCTTCATCTCTCTTGGCCTTTAATTGTTGATTAGCCTCTACTAGAGTCTTCTTAACCTATTCATGGACTTCCCTCATTAACTGTGCAAAGTCATCAGCATGACCACCGATGCCCTCATATCCTTTCAAGTCTCCTAACTCAATTACACCTCTTGGGTGTAGTCCATATACAATCTCAAATGGACTCTTGCCCGTAGTCCTATTTTTGCTATCATTGTAGTAAAACTCTGCCTGTGATATCACTTGTTGCCAACTTTGTCCATATTCTTTAGTCAAACATCTTAATAAATTTCCTAGTACCCTATTTATAACATATGTTTGGCCATTTTTTTGAGGATGATAGGCTGAGCTATGAGATATATTGGTGCCTAGTCTCTTCCATAGGGTCTTCCAAAAGTGCCCCATTAACTTAAGATCCCTTTCTGTAATAATGCTAAGTGGCAAGCCATGTATCCTAATTATTTCCTTAAAAAAGAGATGTGTAATATGGCTTGCATCATGAGTTGTTTTGTATGGAATAAAATGTCTCATCTTACTAAACTTATCTACTACCACAAACACACTGTCAAGACCAATTGGTGTCCTAGGTAGCCCAACTATGAAGTCCATGCTTATGCACTCCCATGGCCTGCTTGGGATGGGTAATGGCTGATAAAGCCCTAAATTTTGTGATGTTCACTATTTCTTTTGACACACACTACATTGTTCAACATATCTCCATCTCTCTACATTTTAGGCCACCAATAGTACCTCTCTACTAGGTCCAAAGTCTTGTTGAGGCCAAAAGTGTCCACTCAAGTTGCCATTGTGTTTTTCTTAGATGAGGTTCTCCCTCATGGATCCTCTTGGAACACATAGCTGTTTTCCCCTAAATAATAGTCCATTTTGCAAAGTATAGACAACATAGTTACTGTGAAAATGATTATCAAATTCAGTGCATACCTTGTGGATCTCTAAGAAGATAGCATCTCCCTCATAGATATATTTAAACCCTTCAAATCCAATACTTTGGAACTAAATCTCCTAAATAGTAAGTAGTCTCCTACTAACGACATCTGCAAATCTATTGTTGACCCCCTTCTTGTGTTTGATGGTAAAGGTGTATGACTGTAAGAACTACATCCACTTGATATGCCTTCAACTAGGCTTCTCTTGAGTATTTATATAGCTTAATGTCAGATTGTCAGTGAAGACTACAAATTCTTTTGGCAAAAAATAGTGCCTCCATTTCTTAAGAGCTTTCACTAAAGCATATAACTCTAGGTCATAGGATGAGTACCTAGACTTTGCCTCATTTAGCCTTTCACTAAAGAATGCCACAAGCTTGCCTTCTTGGCTTAATATTGCCCCAACTACTATATTTCTAGCATCACATTCCACTATGAATCATTTGTCAAAACTTGGTAAAACTAGTATTGGATGAGTAGCTACTTCCTTCTTTAACTTTTCAAACCCCTCATTGGCTTCTTTGGTCCATACAAATGTTTTTTTGAGCCCTCCTTTGATGGTATCAAGGACTGGTGCATAAATTTCACTAAACCTCCTAATACACTTCCTATAGAATTGGGCTAACCCATGGATGCTGCTAACTTTAGTTCCTATCTTAGGATTAGGCTAATTAAGTATAGCCTCAACTTTACTCTTATCCATCTTCAAGGCACCTTGGGACACTACAAATCCTAGGTAGACTAACTCTTGTTTCATAAACTTGCTTTTTTAAAGATATATGGTGATCTTCTCTTCATGTAGTTTCTTCAACACAAGTTCTAGGTGTGCCAAATGATCTTCTTTTGTCTTACTAAAGACTAGTATATGATCTAGATATACCACTAAAAACACTCCTATGAAATCCTTTAAGACCTCATTCATAACCCTCATGAAGGTGCTAGGTGCATTGGTGAGGCCAAATGGCATAACTAGCCATTCATAGAGACCCTCTATGATCTTGAAAGCTGATTTCCACTCATCCCCCTCTTTCATCCTAGTTTGAAAGTAGCCACTCTTTAAGTCTATCTTGGAATAAAACTTAGCACCTCCTAGGAAGTCCATTAGATATTCTATCCTAGGGATTAGAAATCTATACCTGATGGTGATCCAATTGATGGCTCTTGAATTAGTGCACATCATCCATGTGCATCCCTTCTTGGGTGCTAGAACCACTGGTATAGCATAAGGGCTTATGCTCTTCCTTATCAATCCTTAATCTAAGAGTTCTTAGACCTGCCTTGCTATTTATTTATTTTGTTCAGGTGTCATCTTGTAGGTAGCCTTGTTAGTAAATGATGCCCCTGGTACAAATTCAATCTGATGACTAATGGCCATCTTTGGTGGTAAAGTAGCTGGTGTACCCTCACTGATTATGTCCTTAAATTGATCAAGTAATTGCTTCACTTCCATTGCCACAAGTGACTATTTGGATGGCTCTCCTTCCTTTGGCTTTACCATGACTACATAACCAAATTCATCCCCTCCTTTGATGTCTTGTAAGAACTCCTTCCCACTCATTAAGAGTGTAGTTGATTCTACCTTCTCTACCATGTCTTCTTCTATCTAAGACTGAATCTTGAAAGCTACTCCATTTTTCTTGAAGGAGTATTTGTTTTCTTTTCCATGATGTATTACCTCCCTATCATATTTCCATGGTTTGCCATGACAAAAATGGCATGCATCCATTATTAAAACATCACATAGTATCCTATCTTGATACTTACCTATGGTGAACTCAACCCACACTTGTTCATTTACCAATATATTTTTCCCTTTATTGAGCCATGTGACCTTATAAGGACATACATGAGGAATCTTGATGAGGTTCAACTTTTGTACTACCTCCTTGGAGATGGCATTATTAGTGGATCCTGAATCAATAATGACTCTACACACTTTTCCTTGGATCTTGCACTTGGTCCTAAAAAGAGACCTTTTCTTATGTTCATCCTTTGTTGGTTCTTTAATCAATATTCTTCTCAACTTGAGACTCTCCCCTTTTTCCAAATCCAAACTCACCTCTAACTGCTTGGCACATTCCTCCTCTTGTGTGAATGCAATCTTTTTCTCTCCTTGTGAAGTTTTTAGTTTATCAGGGCGCATGTATGTAGGGTTTCCCAATTGTCCATAATTATAATATTTCATATAAGCAAAGTGGGAGCTCCTTCCAAATCCACTTGATCTACCTCTGCCACAACCATAAGAAATTCTTCCCCTATAACTTCCTCTACTAATTGGTTCAATAGTCTTCTCTATGATTTTGGCTTCTTCTTGAACTCTAAAGTCATTTATCCTACCACTAGACCCCCGTCTATGTCCACCTCTTGAATCTCTTCCTCTACCCCTACTCTTGGAAGTAGTGTCTTGCTTTTTTTTTTTTTCTTTTCTCTACTTTTAGTGCCAATTAAAAGAACTTATGGATATTAGTGGGAGTCCACAAGCTGATCTCCTCTTGAATGCTCCACCTTAGACCATCCAAATACCTTTCTACCTAGATATTTTCCTCTTCTTGAACCTTGGTTCTTAGGCATAGTTTTTGAAATTATTCAGTGTAGGAGGCAACATCCATCTCCTTCTGCCTGAGATTTTGTCTCTTTTTATGCATATGAATCTCATGGTCTTCTAGTAAGTAATTGTCTTTGATCTTAGTGACCATAGCTTTCCAATTTTCTATGGGTCTTTTCCTTTCTTTTTCCTTCTCTTCTTGGAGGAACTTCAACCATGTCAGGGTCGGTCCCCTTAACCTTGATTTAGCCACCTTCACTCTTTGTGCCTCTGAGATGCCTTCACATGCAAAGTGATTCTCCATCCCTTCAATCCACTCCATCACTAGCTCTAAATCCATCTTGCCAGTGAATGGGGGTATTCACTCTAGTGCTTTACCTCCTAGTGCCTTAATGGCTTTCAACAAAAGTTCTTCTTATATAGGTGCATCAAGTTTAAGAATATAATCTTCATCAACTAAGCCTTTACCTTTCTCATCTTCAACTTCCATCTTATCTTGCATTCTACCAGTAGTCATTTCCACTTCATCTAGCTTGTCTTTCAAAGCTTTCATAGTCTCCTCTAGGATCGTATTCCTCTCTTTTTTACCAACCACTTCTCTGGCCAATTCAGCATTGGTCACCATTGTATTGTCTCCAATAGACTCACTCCTTTCAGACATGAACTTGTCAACTTCACGAGCCTTCTATGGCGATGATGCCACTTTGATGGGGAGCTCATCTTCTAGAGCCTCTTGCTCCAACTAGGACCTCTCCTTGGGCCTTCCTAGGGTACTCTTCTATACCCTATCAAGGGAATTCCTCTCTGATTCCCTCCCTCTCTCTGAGCTTCCTACCAATTTCAAATTGCCACCAATATCCAACTCCACCATGTGTGTTCTATTGGTTTCATGGAATCCTTCAATTCTCCCAATCCCCTATAGGTTATTAGTATGGGTCCCTAACCTCTTTAGGGTCATATTCAACTACTCTCCAACTCACTTGATTGGATTCTTCAACAATTTTCTAGTTTGGTTCAAGATTTCCTTGTTTGAGGACTTGTAGCCTTTTTGCCCAATTAGGCCTCCTAAAAACTAGGGCTTCTAGTTTTTCTCACAATTTATCTTAACAACCCTACAAACCAATTATGGATTCTCTAAACATAAATCTTAAGCTCTAGGATTTTCAAGTTTTTAGACCCTCACTCCATTCGTACACTGGATTTTCAAGAAACCCATATTTTCAAGGGTTTTGGGAACATCCTGACCAGTTTGACTTCTTGGTTTGAACTAGGAGCTCTACTCAACTCCTCTGAACTTCTCCTTGCATGGATCTATCAAGAATACTCCCCTTTAGATGTTCCTATTCTTGATTGGTCTCCACTAATCCTCCTAGAAAGTCCTCTTGCCACTGTATCTTCCAAACTCCTAGCCAGAGTACATTGTCACTCACCTAGGGCCTGGTGTGAAAATTACTTCTCTAGCACAAAATGACTAGACAACCCATATATACACTATAAAAGGAGTACCCTACTTGATTCCAAGAGGCCATGAAGTTTGGACAATGGGATTTCAAGTGGGGCTCATATTTACAAGCCTGAATCTAAACCAAACAATGAACGAGGAAATAAGAAATATTTTAAAAACACTTCACCAGTGACACAAACTAACATAACCAAAACTATGAAAAGTATTTACATGCAAAAACAAAATGTCTCAATCCTTTGATTCACACATTCAATCCATTTCACAATTGGATTCGAGCTTTGTTACATGAATCAGTGAAAAACTTCACTACTCTCAATGCTTACTGGTTTGTTTAATTTAGAATATCATGTATGTTTGAAGCTTTGTTACAGGAATCAGTGAAAAACTTAGAATCACAATTGGATTCTAAGTTTTAATTTAGAATATTATGCCCTAATATCATGTGTGTTTGAAGCTTGTTTGTTACCCTCATCCATCTTTGTTTACCCAAGCTTGGGGGTTGCCATGTAATGGCCTAAGCTAGGTGGTGAGCCTCCATGGTCTTGTCGATATCTTTTCACATATTTTGAATAGATAAAGCTTGGTGGTTTTATAGAAGAAAAAGAATATTAAGTCATTTACTACTTGCAGATTTTTATGTTGTAAAAAGGACTAAAAAAAGCAATGTGTAAATAGTAGTGTAAAAAGGCCATGTAAATGCCTAAATACATGATGAATGCTTGAAAAAAATTTTGTTTGAATGTGAAATGTTCTACATAACTTCTATTTATTTCTAAAGAAAGAAAATGTAAAAATGAAGATTCCTAATGCTTTGAATGCAAAAAAAACAAAAAAGGCTTACTAATTTGTTTTCTCATATGCAAGAAAAAGTTAGATTTTCTTATGATTGTTAATATCTTCCCTATGTAGTCAAAATTTATTTCAAATAATTAGTTGAAAAAGAAAAGTTAATGTAGATTTCATTTTGATATCATGTTAGTTTTAAAAAAAAGTCATGTATATATACATAGATATATATACCCTATTGGAATATATTGCTGATGTAGGGGCATCCAAGGTTAAGGCAAGGGCATTCTATATCCTCAGTGAAACTACATAGGTGTTTATGTTTTGGCCAGTTTTTCTTAGTTGTAGCTTTGACCGATGACATCGGTCATTGAAGGAAGCTTGGTCACTAAAGGAACTCGATATTCTCTGATGCTTGGTGATAGTGTTACTCGTTCTTGCCTGCGATGCTCAGTTGACACTGGTGCTTGATGATGCCTAGCATTTCACTGATGCTCAATAGTTATGACTTACCGAATGGAGTTATGTGTGATTTGTTGGGCTGACTTGGTGTATTTATTATTTGTATCTTTTGTTGGATTCTCCTAGGTAGATCTGGAGGCCAACATGCTAAATTAAATATTTGTATACAATTGTAAGCTGACTTGTACGGAATTTAATAATTGTTAGGAAGAGTTAAGGGTTTCATCTTGCTGACTTGTGGTTCATGATTAGTATTTAAGGAGGGTTTGGGTAGATGTTTAGGGACACAACTTAGCATACCTAGATCTGAGATGTGAAGCCTAAAAGCTAAAGTTGATGAAGTTGTGGAAAAGATCTTGCATAATCTTACAAATCAGATTGTTATCTGATAGTTTGTATTTGTAGAGCTAGTGGTTTGCATACTTGAGAACAAGGAGATAACTTGGAGGCTTGCAAGCTCAATTTTAGATCTACCTTAGGGTTTCTATTAGCTTCTGATTTTCTTCAAAGATGAACTAGCTGGTGTTTGTATTAGATCTGGTTTTGGATCTTGCAGAATTGTTTTCTGATTGTAATTGGCCCTAACCTAGAAGGCCTTATAGTCAGGCATGTTAATGAAAATAAGAGTTAAACAATTATTTGTGTTGCATTGTTGAGTAATCAGCTATGTTGTTTTGTTGGCTGCAAGGTTTGGACTGCCCTTAATTGGATCCACCATCCTTGACTATGTCAATTGCTATGTTGATGTCAAAAATAAAAATAAATAAAAATAGACTTTGTTATTCTCTATCTTTCCTCTTGTTGATTTCAGAAGAGTATATATACATAAATATATATGTATGTATGTATGTATATATATATATATATATATATATATATATATATATATATATATATATATATATATATATATATATATATATATATATATATATATATATATATATATATATATATATATATATATATATATATATATATATATATATATATATATATATATATATATATATATATATATATATATATATATATATATATATATATATATAAAGACACATCCTTGGATTGTATATACACATATGCATACTTATGTGTATACAAAACTTGAAAATATTCATCTTCTTCTTTCTCTTTGCCAAACCTGCAATTAGGGATTTGGCCAAGTTTTATTTTAGGCCCTAACCCTAATTTCAAAATTAGGGTTAGGGTTGGATTTTGGAACCTTTTTTAATTCTAAAATTTTAATTATGATTTTTTATTTCATTCTGGATTAACATTTTAATTACTTGTTATTAGTAATTGTATCGTCTTAAAATGGAAGCACTTCCATGTTAAGAGAATTTAGCCCTCTAAGTAAGTGGTTTGGGGTCATGTTAAGCACCTTGATTAGGTCTTTGCATCTATTTGGCTTTTTCCCCGCTTTCCACTTCTTCTCCGCACTTGATTTCTTCATTCTAGGTGAAATTAGGGTTAAGGTCTTAAGGCCTTTCCTAATTTTCCCTCTTCCATGGCTCTATTTTCTAGGTAGGGTTTAGAAATGAGACCTCCTAGTCCTTCATCATATCAAATAGAGGATTTTTTGTCTGTTCTTGACACTGGGTCCTATTTGGATATCAATTTCTAAGTTTCTGGCATCTCCTGGAACCTCTACTAAAAATCCTAACAAAGTTAGGGATTGAGGTCAAAGTCGACCTCAACCCTGACTACATCAGGGTTGACCTTGACCTTGACCTCTTCCCACCAAGATTTCAAATTGTCATCTATCGACAGCTTGGATTTCAGGATAATTATTTCTCCGCCTCCGGGTTGGCTGTTTCGGGCTACAAAATGGTAAATCCTTTAATTATATTTAATCAAGGTATATTTTCTAAAGGTGAGGACCTAATTGGGATTTAATTCTTCAAGGTGGCCCATCTAGAGGAGTGTGCCCTAGATCACTATAAAAGGAGGCCTTCCTCTCTCATTTTCACATCAAGTTTCTCAAGCTCTCAAGTTCAAGCAAGAAGATCAAGCATTCAAGTCTTCAAGCATTCAAGTGTTCAAGCATTCACCTATCAAGGAGTTCCATTGTTAGCTATTGAAGGATTCAATCTCTTTCGAGCCCCCCCCTTGAAGATTCATCCTTCTCCATTCATTCAAACCTTCTCATATGCAAAGATCAAATCAAGATTGGTGTTGAAGATCAAAATACCATTGATTAGAGACATCCTACATTCATTGAAGCATTCTTACTTGTGGATTTGAGAATTCGAATCCTCTACAAGGACTTCAACATAAGCGAGGTGATTTGTTTCAATTAGTTTTTTTATGCACAATATATTTCAATTCAATTTCAAGGTTAATTCCTAAATTGGGGTTTGACCAAGGCAAACCCCCCATACAACCAAAAACCCCCATTTTCTTGTAGGTACAGGTGCAAAATCTCAAATCTAAGAGTGAATTCAAATACCCTTTTTGGCAATCTTTTAGGATCTGCAAATAGAATCGGAATCAGACTTCAAATAAATGAGGTGCTCTTTGACCTTTTAAAAGGTCAAAGTCGACCTATGTGAATTTGGAGAAAAGATTTCTGGGTTTTGTCCACCTCGATATTTCTACTCTAGAACAAGTGATGAAATCTTTAGAAAGTTCATATAGAAGCCAGAATTCAGCATTTTCCAAATCTGCCTTAATTCAAGGTTAGTATTTGCACTTCAATTATTTCAATTTCAAGTATAACACATTTTCTACCTAGGGGAAAAATCAGATTTGTTCTTTCTTCCATATTAACCATAAATTGATTCGATTGTGTATTAACCTCTAGGTTGATCAAATCGGATCTCCTTATGGGGAATTTGGGTTTGAGAATAGATCTCATATTTCCCCCCTTAAAACAAATGAATGATGCTGAATACATTTTAACCTCATTCATTTTGGTGAACCCGACTAGCTTACTCTCTTTCTTTTTGGTGTTAGATTTCCTTTTATCTCATTAGTATTAGATTTGTCCTTTGTGATTGATCTTGAATGCTAATTAGATTTCATATTCATGCTTTATGTGTTCTTAGTTTAGTTCATTTGCATCATATTGGTTTATGAGCTTTACTACCACTAGTCCTACTTATAATATTTCGGTTAGAAGAAGTCGTAGACTCATGGGTGCCTTTGAGCCTGAATCTTCTCCTTTCCTTATGATCCCCAATGATAACTTGATTCTTCATGATTCTAATCCTACTATGGAGTAGAACTCTTCTCACTCATCTCATGATGAGGATGATGCTTTAAGGGTTCCTCTTGAACAAGTCCAAAAACTTTCCACTGAACTTGATAAAATGGGTAATTGGCTTCTTCAAGAAAACCATGGTCAAGATTATATTCAAGCTATAGAGGCTCTTAAGAAAGTTCTCCATGATAGTGATCAAGGTGTTAACCTCTTGTGTGGTATTACTCATTTTGTGCATTCCAATGTTAAACCTTTAACTCAAGAGGCTCAAGATTTAGGTTTCACTACTCCTATCACTAGTGTTGAACCTCCTTCTAATCCTTTACCTAGTATTCCTATCTATACTCCTCCTTTGGTGACTGTGACAGTTCCCTCTATTCCTATGAGTGTTCCTCCTGTGTCCCTTCCTACATCAAAACCTTCATATCATAGTGTTCCTTTCACTTATTCCACTCCGCTTCCAACTATAGTTCCTAGTGTTCCTCCAGTTGTGTCTTCTATTCTTGCAACTTCTTACACTTTACCTAGTGTGTCTAATGTTGCTACTCCTCCTATTTCCTCTAATGATTCCACCATCATCAGTTTGGCTCAAACTGTATGATCCTTACAACAACAACTTGTTTCCTTAACTCAAAACAAGTTTATTATTCCTACATGTGACATGGGAAGTCCTTTGTCCGAGGATATTATCTGAACTCCTATTCCTCGGCAAGTTGATATGCCTCATCTTGAGAATTATAATGGAAAGGGAGATCCTATTCATCATGTTAAAACATTCCAAATCCTTTGTAGTGATTATGCTCATGACCATAGGATTTTAGCCAAATTGTTTGCTCGAACCTTTCATGACAAGGCCTTACAATGGTATTGTTCCTTGCCTCCTTATTCCATTGATTCCTTTCAACGGCTTGTTAATGCCTTTATTCAACAATTTCAAAATAATATTGGCCTGCAAGTGTCTTTGACTAATTTAATGCATTGTAAATAAGGTGCTAAAGAAAATTTAACTGAATTTATTGGTAGATTTAAGCATTTGCATGCTCAGATTTCTTATCATGTTCCTGATATTGATATTCAATGTATGTTTATTTCAAATTTGCAGAAGGATATTAGAGATAAGATTCTACTTACTGAATTTACCTCTTTTCAACAACTTTGTGCAGTGCTTCATCATTATCAATTACAAGTGAGTCAGTTTGAGAGCAACACTCCAATGGCTCCTATTCTAGTTGATAAGAGTGATGTTGCTCCTAATCCAAACAAGTTTCAAAAATTCAATAATTATGTCAAGATAAACAAACAAGTGAATGCAGTTGTTGATCAGGTTGTTGTTGCATCTCATAATGCCACTTATGCATCCACTACTTTTTGATTAAATCATACATTTACTCCTCTTTCTGAAACTTTACATGCTATTATGAATAGGTTGTTAGCTTCTAATATGATTACTTTACCTCCTATTCGACCTCTTTTACCTACTACGATTGCATCTAAATCTTTTGATCAAAATGCTTTTTGTCAATATCATCGTCAGAATGGTCATGATACTGAGAGATGTTATTCTTTAAAACATAAAGTCCAAGATCTCATTGATGCTAAAGCTTTATCTATTGATAATCTAGATAGTAGTGGAAATCAATCTGTCTCTCCTCCTAATCAAAACCTTCAAATCTATACGAATCCTTTACCTACACATGATACTAATACTATTGCCCAACCATATGCTTAGAAACTTGTGTATTATTCCAAGATGGATGATCATAATCATGTTGTTAATCATGTGGAGCATGTTGCTAAGCCTATATCTCCACCTCAACCTTCACTTCAAGTTCAATCTCAACCTCAAGTTAAACCTAAAACTAAAGTGAAACCTCAACCTAAACCTGGACAACAATTCAAGAATAAAAGACCTCAGGAACTTTTTATTACCTTTGATGACTCTGAGATTATTAAGGCTCCTGATGGTCCCGTTTACATTGCTGCTAGGATTGCTAAGATACCTACTTATGGTTGTCTTGTTGATTCTACCTCCTTAGTCAATGTTATCATTGAAGAAAATCTTTTTATGAAAAGCTTACAACGTGACTTCTATGATACATCAGATGTGTGGATTCAAACTTGTAATGGTTTTCTTTAAACCTCGTTTGGTTCTATTACTTTACTGGTTGAACTTTTTGGAAAACTTGTGAACACTACCTTTGTTGTGGTTCCTACTTCTGATCAATTTCAAATTAAGCTAGGTTTTCCTTGGTTAACTTTCATGCATGTTGTTGCTTCACCCATCCATAAGTGTCTTAATTTCATTCATGATGGTGAAGTGAAGATGATCAATCATAGTCTATATCAACCTTCTAGGCCTAGAGATTTTGCTGCTCTGGATTTCCTTTGGCCTTCCTTCCCTAATTCATGTCCTCCTCGCCCTAATAATATTTTTCAATCATATCAAGCTTATAAGAATTGTAAGATTCTTCAATTAAGCATACCTCCTATGGATCTTAATCGTGGTCTTTTACCTACACCTTGGATACCACCTTTAACTATGGCTTCTTGTTTTGTTAATCAAGTTCCTCCTACTAAATCTATCAAAGATCCTATGATTGTTCCTCCTATGGTTGATAATCTTATTGATCTTCCTAAAGAACCTATGAAGGATCCTATGATTGTTCCTCCTAGTTGTCATCCTATTTCAAATAAATCAAAATGTAACCGATCTGCTAATGAATGTCGTAAAAAGCATCATGCTCATGCTAAAGCTAAAAGATCTCTACTTTTTGTGGACACACCTATACATAATGTATTAGAATATGTTGTTACTAATAATGATGTTCACATGCATGATTATGATGATTCTATTCATAGCTTAGATCCTATTTTGATTAATTTGGATGATGAAAATACTCTTGATGATACTAATAATGTTAATGATGAATATGAAACTATTGACATTGACATTGATTTGCCAAATATGCTTTCATCTCAATTAACTCTTACACCTAGTATCAAACATAGTGATTCTCAAGAGGATCCTTGTTTGGAACTGGCTTTCATTCCTACTATATTAGATATAGTCCCTCTTGCAAGTTACCCACCTACCCTAAATGATATACAATGAGATAGGGAAAGTAGGTGGCATGCTTGAGTGACTTATCCTTCATGGTAGCTTTGTTGTGTGTTTTCCTATTGTACTATGCTTCTCCCGTAATGTGATTGCTAAATGTTGTTAGATTCTTTTATATGATCCTTTTTACTCAGTTGGTACAAGGTGATGAAGGAATCAAAACTATTGTTCAAATTCCTCTATATGTATCTCTATTCTTCTATGCATTGTTCAATGTTATGTTGTAACTGTGCTACTATTCATAAATGTTTCCTTATGTAATATGCTTGGATTCAAGATATGGTAGCACTAAATCTTTTTGGTCTCCGTGTCATGGTCTGAAAAGATTCTCCTTCATATATCTTATGTAATCTTCCTCCTTTGTGATTGTAGTTCTACTTCCTTTGGGGAATGATGTCAATTCATTTGCAATAATATCATATATATATTATCTTATAATCATACTGACCCAATGGTAGGTAGATCCCTTTCATGTTCTTTGTATGTTTCTATGTTATTTCCCTTGATTTCTCTTCATTTGGGGGCATCTTGATGTGGAAACGTAATCAATGGAGTTGTTTATGTTTCCGTTAAAGCCATTGCTCCTATTAAAAGTGTCAGAAATGAATTTAACGAGGGGGCATACGCTCTGCTCACTTATTACACACACGCACTTATGAAAAATTAAAAACATGCCAAATATTCTAAAGGTAACGCACATAAGTAACTAAATCTTGAGGAAGACATGCACTTTAAATTTACTTTTCAATCTTTCTTTTTGGATTAAGAACTAACCCTTAAAGTATGGATTTATATTAGGATCTTTTGATCCCTCCAGTTTCAAATACACATATATTGTGATCCCTTAAGGTCAAAAGTGTCCTTAAGACTGGATATCTTTTGTTTTTTATTTTTGGTTTTATTCTTATGGAATAGAATATTCCTAAGGATAAATCCTTGATTGGTTGACTAGTGAGTAGCCACATTCACTAGGTGGTTCAATTCCATCTTTCCAATTGCACCTTTTTCTTGTGTGGTTCACAATGGGACATAAGTTCTCATTGGGAGAGGTAATCACATTTTTCTTTTTCTCTTTAGAGATGTCTCTCTTATCTATGATCTAAGAGTCAATGAAGAATTCAGTCCCTAGGGGCTTGTGATTTCTCTTTGTCCCTTAGATTATGATAAGATTATCTTGTTATTTTTATCTCCTTTACCAAGAGTTTGCATCGAGTCCATACTCTTGCTAAAGTGGGGGCTTAATGTATCGTCTTAAAATGGAAGCACTTCCATGTTAAGAGTGTTTAGCCCTCTGAGTAAGTGGTTTGGGGTCATGTTAAGTGCCTTGATTAGGTCTTTGCATGTATTTGGCTTTCTCCCCGCTTTCCACTTCTTCTCTGCACTTGATTTCTTCATTCTAGGTGAAATTAGGGTTAAGCTCTTAAGGACTTTCCTAATTTTCCCTCTTCCATGGCTCTATTTTCTAGGTAGAGTTTAGAAATGAGACCTCCTAGTCCTTCATCATATCAAATAGAGGATTTTATGTCTATTCCTGACAGTGGGTCCTGTTTGGATATCAATTTCTAAGTTTTTGGCATCTCCTAGAACCTTTGCTGCAAATCTTGACAAAGTTAGGGTTTGAGGTTAAAGTCAACCTTGACCATGACTAGGTCAGGGTTGACCTTGACCCTAACTAGGTTAGGGTCGACCTCGACCTTGACCTCTTCCCACCAGGATTTCAAATTGTCATCTGTTGACAGTTTGGCTTTCGGGATAATTATTTCTCCACCTCCAGGTCGGCTGTTTTGGGCTCTGAAATGGTAAATCCTTTAATTGTATTTAATCAGGGTATATTTTCTAAAGGTGAGGACCTAATTGGGATTTAATTCTTCAAGGTGGCCCATCTAGAGGAGTGTGCCCTAGATCACTATAAAAGGAGGCCTTCCTCTCTCATTTTCACATCAAGTTTTCTCAATCAAGTTTCTCAAGCTCTCAAGTTCAAGCAAGAAGATCAAGCATTCAAGTCTTCAAGCATTCAAGTGTTCAAGAATTCATCTATCAAGGAGTTCCATTGTTAGCTATTGAAGGATTCAATCTCTTTGGAGCACCCCCTTGAAGATTCATCCTTCTCCATTCATTCAAACCTTCTCATATGCAAAGATCAAATCAAGATTGGTGTTGAAGATCAAAATACCATTGATTAGAGACATCCTACATTCATTGAAGCATTCTTACTTGTGGATTTGAGGATTTGAATCCTCTACAAGGACTTCAACATAAGCGAGGTGATTTGTTTCAATTACTTTGTTTATGCACAATATATTTCAATTCAATTTCCCATACAACCAAAAACCCCCATTTTCTTGCAAGTATATCTGTGAAATCTCAGATCTAAGAGTGAATTCGGATACCCTTTTCGGCAATCTTTTAGGATCTGCAAATAGAATAGGAATTGGACTTCAAATAAATAATGTGGTATTTGACAAAGGTGAAAGTCGACCTGTGTGAATTTGGAGAAAAGATTTATGGGTTTTGTCCTCCTCGACATTTCTAGTCTAGAATAGGTGATGGAATCTTCAGAAAGTTAGTATTTGCACTTCAATTATTTCAATTTCAAGTATAACACATTTTCTACCTAGGGGAAAAATCAGATTTGTTCTTTCTTCCATATTAACCATAAATTGATTTGATTGTGTATTAACCTCTAAGTTGATCAAATCGGATCTCCTTGTGTGGAATTTGGGTTTGAGAATAGATCTCATATTTCCCCCCTTAAAACAAATGAATGATGTTGAATACATTTTAACCTCATTCAGTAATTAATGACTGTTGACTTTACACAATCCTCTTTTAAATTTGATTTTAAAATATTATTTTATTTTATCTTGAGATTTTAAAAAGATTCCTTTTTATTATTTAATAGGATTATGTTTGGATTTAAATCTCTGTCTTATTTTAATTTAATTTCTGTTGACTTTTGAAAGACACTTTATTTTGAATTCTGATTTATATATTATTTTTCTTTTCATTGGTATTCTGATAAGGTTCTTTTATTATTTAGTGAGATTCTAATAGTTCACTTTTGGATGCTATTTTTTTATTAATTTAAATGTGATAATGTTGAGATATTAATAAATGGATCCTTATTCTTTTTAATACTATTCTTGGAATTTTCTATTTTTCAAATTTAAAAATTAATCCCTATTTCCAATCGAATATTATTTTTATTATAATGTTGGTGATTAAATTTAATATTTAATTTACTAATAATATATTAATGTTTTAATGGGTTATACTAGGGGAAATTATTTAATTTCTTAGGATGAGACTGAGATAAATAACTTTCCTTTAGCCTAAATGATAAATTTAATATTAAAGCTTTATTATAGTTATTTTAATATTTTAAATGTTCAATTTAAATTAATTAATTAACTTTGATAATATTATGTTTTGGGTGGAAAATTACAAAGTCCAATCTTGATAACAACAGGCTCTGCAACTTCCCGCCCAACCTTTGAATTCAAACTGTCAGTTCCCATGCCCGCCTCCCCTTGGGGAATCTTCCCCCCTTGAAGGTCCCCAAGCTAGACCCCATGCTGGTCCTGAGATAGCTACTCCTGGCAAGGGGCAGGTTGCGAAAGAGTCAAAAGAAGGATCCCAATGGGCATCTTCTTCCGCCGATGCCCCTTCATCCTGGCCAAAGACTAGTTGGAAAGGTGCTCTCATTGGCGAGGTCTAGAATACTCCAAAATCACTCCTGGTGGAATTCATTAAGACTGTGGAAGGTGTTGAACTCTCACTCCTTGATTCTATGGTGAACAAGACTATGGTTTAATTTTAGTTGGCATTGGTGGGTCGATTCTACAACTTTTGACCTACCATCAAAATGGTCAGAAAATGGGTGGCTACCCAATGAAAGATTAAGGGGTCTGTCCTAGTCTATGCTATGTCTAGTGGGCGTTCCTCTTCAAGTTCAACACTGTCAAGGATTTGGCCTTTGTTTTGTTAGGCTCATGGGTCTATGGTAAGCACTTCCTGGCCCTAGCAAAGTGGAAACTCAGGTTCAATATGGTGACTGAACTAAGTAGGATGGCACCAGTTTAGGTGCACCTCCTAGGTCTTCCACTTGAATAATAGGATGAACAAGTGTTCAGGTAGATTAGTGACTCCTTTGGAACTTTTATTACGGCGAACTAGGTAACCCACTCTAAGTCCAGGTTGGTGTTTGCAAGATTTTATGTTAATGTTACTCTGAATAAAACTCTCTACAACTTGTTATATAGAAATCTAAGATGGGTAGATGGACTAAAGCTCTGGTGTATGAGAACATCACTCTCTTATGCTAGAAATGTGAATCTAGGGTCCACACTAGTGAAGCATGCAAATCCCCTCTACATGGAGAAAAAAATAAAAATAAGGATAAGGGCATCTCTGAGGAACCACCCATGATAGCAGGTGAAGAAATGGAGAAGACCAGCCCCCCCATAGCTGAAGTGCTGGAAAACCCAAAGGTGGAGGAGGGTGAGTTTTTACCCCTCTAGAGAATGATGTGGTGCTCTATGAGCCTAATGATTCTAAATCTCCTAGTGGTGGTGATGATGGGTCCCTTGAACCCCCTAATGATTACCCTAGCGACAAGTGTGGTTAGTCCTAATGAGTTGGAATAGCCTGCCATTGTGGTCTTACTCACACTAAAGTCCTCTAAGGCTACTACAAAACTTCCTCCACAGACAGAGGAACAAAACTACCCTTCCCCACCTAGCTCCCTAGGTGAAGATCATTATGGGGAGGACGAAGGTGGTGAATTAAAAACCCCAAAAAAGAAACATAAGTCCAAAAAGGCTGATGTGGGGCTAGAAACACACAAAGGGAGGCCATCAGAACACACCAGAAGGTCAAGAGGGGCTACAAGGGATGTTGCGGTAGGTAGGGAGAAAACTTTAGAAACAAGTTTTAAAAATAAGAAATGATTTGTCTTTCTTGGAATGTTAGATTCCTTAACAGCCTCCTCAAGAAAAGTGTTGTTAAATAATACATTTTTTATCATAAGCTAGATATTCTACTCATCCAAGAAGTTAAGATGTCTTTCAATAATTTTGTCTCCCTAGCTAGCAGTCTCTGGGAGGGTGTTGAGTTTCTCTACTCTAAAGCCTTGGGTTCTTTCAGGGGCAATGCCACTCTCTCAAACCCCAACACGGTTGAAGGTGAACCACTTTCCTTCTCCCCAAACTTCCTTGTTACTTTCAAGAAAAAATAGCACGTCTGGCACTTGATCAATATATATGCCCCTAATATGCAAACTGGCAGGTTGTCCCTTTGGAAAGATATTATCTATTTCATGGATCATGACACTTCTACTAATTATATGGTATTTGGAAACTTTAACACCCCCCTTTATCCGTTGAAAAAATATGAAGGTTTAATAGACTACTCTGATAGTATGGGGGACCTTGTGGAATTTATCTCCTACTCTGGTCTCGTGGACATTGACCTATAAAGAAATCCCTTCACTTGGTCCAACAATCTGAAAGGCTCCCATCTCATCCAAGTGTGGCTGGACCAAATCTTGGCCACCTCCTCTTGGGACTTGTGCTTGACCTCCACTCTTTCTTCCCTCCCCAAAACTACCTCTGATCATAACCCCCTCCTCCTATGCTAGTTTGACTCCCCTAGGTTTGGTCAGGC